>SNQN01000498.1:114977-143421 GCA_008642245.1 Bassia scoparia
AATTCTGTCCAATTTCAATCACTCCTGTTACTCGAACTTATATATTCTTCGTACTTGCAGGTTCTGTGATCTCTGTACGCGTTGTATCGATATTTGCGCCGATCACTTTTTTTTATTTTCCTTTTTGCGTTAATTTAGTTGAAGTAAATTGAAGTGTCTGCTGCTTTAATATATATTGTTATACATGCGCAGACAAGTGTCGCACTTTTGCGGTGCTTGATTATTTCCCGGTGTTGGCGGGACGACAGGTTCTGGACCGCTAATGGAAAAAGAAGACTTTCTAAAGCTCGTAGGCACATACACCCACCCCTTACCAGCGTTACCATGGATGTCCAAGGAAGTACGTTATGTGTAACGACCTTCTAATCTAAGTCGCGGCTTTACTTCGCCCTAACGAGGCGAGTCGCAGTGACTCAAGCCGTCGCACTACAATACCTTGTCAGGAGCCACTAATCGTATAGAGTTTATCATGTCTTATAGTTCAGGTCCGATGCGCACCACTAGCACCGATAACTCCCCTCCGTAGTCGGTGTTTAACTTGTGGCATACAACTAATTGTATTTCACGCTCTGGATCAAGCGAGCGTAGATTCTTAAGAGTGGATCTAATCGATAGAAAAACTAACATTAATGACTAAATTCTATCTATTAAGACACATCATGAAATGGGGATTGTTACCGATGGTGCTCTCCTAATTCCTAAAAATTAATTTATAGGTAATAATGAGTGTCCGTTTTACACACTCATTTAAATCGTTTTCTCGTTCTGATCATGGTTAAAAAAGTTGAGGTAGCATTCTTAAACCGCGATCGAAGGGTTAGACGCTATTTCTATTCAATGGCTTATTTATATCAACCAGAATAGTATGATGCAAAACTAACACTGTGTTAACTATGACTGACTAAATCTAATAATTTAGATCGTTTTATACTCTCAAATAGCTAGAACTATCTGATATCGTGTGATATTCAAGCAAATTCTCTAGACACTCTGAATATAACACCTCTGTTCTCCGATCCCTCATAGCAATCTTTTGTCTCGACACAACTCTCTTAAGTATAATTTAGTTAAAATCAGTCATGGAAAACACAAAGGAGCCTTCTCGATCCGAAGAAGTCATAGGCGATATTGATGCTGAGATACTAATAAATTGATAATTTAAAGGGAAAGAAAGAAGTTCGATTAGTCAGGACATAACTTAGAAGTACTTCGTGTGTCTGTGTAAGTGATTAAGTCTTTGAGACATTACATTGAAAAAGAAAATTAATGACGTTTTTTAATCTACAGGTACAATCCGTTTACTGATCAAGCCTTTATTAATTAAATAAGTCCTTCAATAAGCAGAATAACAGCTTCGCTAATTCAAATAAGGTTAATAACGTTCCAGGTAACTCCAATAAGTTCAGTTTCGAATAATAATACTTCAATCCTTAGAGACTAATTTGTTTAAGGTATCATAAATCCTTCAATAAAACATAAGTTCCAGTTTAGTATATAAATAAATAGAGTACCAGTTTAGTAAAGATAAAGTTTCGAATCGCGTTACAATAGAATTAAGTTTCAATTTCTCGGACAATATACTCCATAGTTAACAAGGATACATGGGCTCTGATCCCGTTAAATACACAGTAGTTGGATGACACGAAAAAGAGAGGTGGAGCACCCACCGTCTTCGGTGTACTGTTAGTGATTAGTGCTGTCTAAAGAGGAATGTTAATGAACTTGATAAAAAGACGAGTTGGTTTTCTCCAAAATCTAAGAAGCTATACCTCGCTCAAAAATCACATTTGGCAAAAAAGTTCGTCATAGATCCACAAAACTCTGTTGATGAGTATGTCGATCGACCATAACCCTTACTCCACACTGAGGGAGATCATAATATTCATAAGGGAGAGAATGTTCGTGAAGGAAACAATGCCTACATCAGTAGCTGGGCTTTGCCCCCAAAACACAATGTGAAGCCATAGATGGCAATGTAGAGTTATAGCAAATCAATATTGATCGGTGGAAAACCAACGATCACCAACTCCGACCAGCGCTGTTGATGAAAATGTCGGTCAATTATCATAATGCTGGAACTTGTGAATGTTGTGATATGAGTATTACTGTATTCATCACTCGCTGTCAAATACGTATGATACTAGTATGGAAACGATGCGATTAATAACTAGATACCACAATTTGCGGACTTTTAGAAAACATAAACGGACCGGGATTCCACCAAAAATAAATAATATCACAACTAGCCCGCAACTCTTAGCAAAAACTCTGTTAAAGATTTCACTACCCCAGTCCGAATCTCTACTGGAATGGAAGGTAACAAACCATCTCAGAGGATGTGAGGTTCCACCTCGTCATTTATTTCAGTCCCTTTTCCTGAATCGGCTTGATGCCGGTCCCGCCGTTTCAATACATTACCTATGCCATATTACCATTTTATCCTTCAATTAAGAACATCCACATACTCCCAACCTGCCCAACTCCCTCATATTAACATCATCAACCTCCGTATTTACCTGAACTCATCTCTATCTCATTACTCGTTCACTCCTCTGATGAGTTTCCTTTCTCTCCGCGTCATCTCGTCTGCTATCATCTCATCTACACACTGACATCACTTAACGCCGTCTATTTCTTCCCTTTGTGGGCCCATCATGCTTGATTTTCCTCTTCAATTTATACACCTCCATTACTCTCCTCTTCCTTCATCCATATCATCGAGTAAAAAACACACAAAATTTGACTTTATCTTCTGATTTTAGTGTTTATCAATCCAAGCTCTAATCTTAATTGTAATCTTTATTTTTCTCTCTCATTTCATCAAAAGTTTTAGTCTATTAAATTCTTTCTTGTTTCAAAACTGGGTTATCATCTTTTTTTGGGTTTTCTTCTTTCGCTTTCAAAGCTGAATTTGCTGTTTCATTCAATTTCTACTCATCTCTTCTTCTATCTCTGATCATCATCTTCATCACTCTCTCTAATCATCATCTTCCTCTCTCTCCTCAACATTCTACATACTTCACCCTTTGTCCTCCATTTAACACCCTCTCTCTCCTGAATTTCGATCTCTTTTCTTTCTCCTCTCTCCTCCATGACCACCACCACCAAGCAGCCCCACCACACAACCGCCTCACCACCGCCGCACGAACGCATCCTCTCCCTCAATCGCTGAAATTGGATTTTTGGTTCCAAAAATTGGGTTTCCAAACCAAAACGAAAACAAAAATTAGGGAAAGCTCGGATTGAAGATGAGCATCAAGAGGAGGTCCGGCATGAGAGGTGAGCTTGCGAAAAGAAACAGGAGGATCAGAGATGAGATTGCATTGCTGATACGAAGAATTCGACATCCTACAGATAACAACACAACAACAATTTGAAGAAAAAAGAGAACATAAAATTTCCCCCAAAAAAACTCTAATTTCGATTAGACAATAACCCTAGAATTCAAAGGAACATAAGCAACAGGAAATGGAAGAGAAAATTTTAAAAAACATAAGCTTGAAGCCATTGTTTCTTAAAGATAAGGTCAAAAAGAGCTTTAGTAACAGTGTTAACCTAAGCTTTAGCTTTAGCCTTACAATCAAGCTTCTTCTTAACATTCCTAATTTGGGTTTTTTTGCTTGGGAAACCCAGGAATTCAATTCTCTGAAAATGCAGGAAATTCACCTTCTTTCCAAATTCTTTTTTTGGGTTGTGATGATTTTGATGTACGATAGGTTGAAGAAGAAGAGGAGGCCATTGCACAACGGATTGAAGTTGGGAATTTGGTGGTTAAGTGAGTGGAGTAWCTGGGAATCAAATAGGGGATAACAAAGGAGGAAAATCGTGGTTTAAAAGGGTTGAAATGAATATCAGGTGGGCCCCACATCCCTGAGTGGTTTTCCTTCCATCAGAAAACCGGAGTGGGTAATGAATTCTAAAGGTTTTGGGAAAAGTGGGTAGTTTTATTTTTGGGGAATCCGGGTAGTTTTTTCTAAAAGTGTCCCAAATGTGGGTAGTTAATGGCAATTTTTCCTATATATATATATATATTCATCACGAGTTAAATAAATTATTCATCCATGTAATTTTTAGGTTTAGTACTGGTGAATGGTGATTAAGAATAATAGTCACACATACATTGAGTAAAACATGTAATCGGACATTGATCTTGTATGAATTATCGTAAGTATGTAAATACAAGTGCAGTGATTTTTTACAATGCAACATATCTAGTAGCCAAGAACAACATGTATGTACAATCTCGGGTAAACAAATAAGATTTTATTGTTTCAAGGATCATAAATGTAAAAAGATTTATAGAGTAGTGACTTTAACCCCACTTTTATCGTTATAGTGAAGTAACATTTATTGTGTCGTATTTGAGAATACAAATCATAATTGAGAGCTATAAGCCTGTAACATTGYGGTCTGAAAGTTAGGGTGAAACAAACACAATGGTGATTACAAAAGCTAAAACGAATTAGAGTGGGTGCGCAAGGCTAGCTAGACACCATGTGTCGGCTTAATACTACATAGATAATTATAATTGTTCTGACGTGTGGGTTCCACAAAAAATTGATTTCCCTCTTAAGTTGACCTAATATTAAATTACCCAAATACACTCTTTATGATATTTCTTTTTATTCACTCCATCTTATTTTCTTTTCTTTTCTTTTAACTCATCTTCATCTCTTGCTTCTCTCTCCTTTGATCATCTCCTTCTTCCCCCGAGGAAGTATAAATTAATCATGGCAATTTACAAATCGCAAAATGTAATTTGGTACAAAAAAACATGTTGTAGTTGTCAAAATTAAAAGTATAGTTGTCAAATGATTTTTTGCATTTTTCCCAACATTTGACCTCACTTATGCCTTTTTGCGGGTCCCCACATGCTTTTAGGACACTTAGAGCATGTACAATAATGAACATGAAGTTCTTGCCTTAGGAGGAAGCAATGGGTCCTGGGCCACACTAATGAAAACATGCAAGACTAAAAAATTCTTAGGAAGAATTGTCTTCCATTTCGTCATGCCCCGGCGTGAGGAACCGAGTGTACATGAACGATAAAATATGACTCTTATCTGTTGACCCAAGGATCGATGTCTTTGCCTCGATTTTAATAATTCTACAGGCTCCCCGTCCTCCTTACGAGTATCTACCTCTTGCACGCAATTATGATAGAAAGTTTGACTTTTACGTATTTTGAGGAAAGAATTAATCTAGTAAAAGATCAAATTAATCAAAATAATCTAACATAATGAAGAATAAGATGATATGTTTATTGTGTTAAAATTATTTGATTAATTTGATCGTTTACTAGGTTAAATATCGTCTTTCCTCAAATACGTGAAAAAGTCAACTGTTTCTATATGTGCGTAACAAGGAGTACTTTTTTTTCTTTCCCAGTTGATTGAAACGACGTCGTTTCATACTCAATGAAGCTGAAACGACGCGTTTTGGCTTAATGCAGCGAAAAAAAAGGGAGGCTGACACCTAGGATGCAAGTGGGCGGGTCAAGTAGGAGACCGCCCCATCCCCGCCCCACGGGCGGGGGATGGCGGATAAAATTGTACCCACCGCGGGGATGGAGATGGTTTTAGCTACATTCGCCCCATCCCCGTCCCGCCCCGCAGCATTTAAAACTAATAATTGAACTTTATTTTTTGGCTTAATAATTGAAATTTTGTATAAAGTAGAAGAATGAATTAATGAATGAATGGAATAATGAATTTGCAAATAACATTTCATGTTATAACAATATTGCCTATTGGGGCCACATATCTTGGGCTTTGCTATTTGATGTGTGAATACGTGACTCACATTTGATGTGGGTCTTAGGTGGGGATTTTGGCGGGTAGCAGGGCGGGGAATACGAGTATGAAGTGGGTATGGAGACCCACCTGGGTCATGGGGCGGGGATAGTTCTATATATGTCCCCGCCAGGGCGGGGATGGGGATAAAAGAAATACTCACTGCGGGGATGGGTACGGGGATGGGGATTCCATAAGTAGGTGGGAATGGGAATAAGAATCGCAATATCCGCCCCGCCCCGTTTTGCATCCCTACTGACACCACTGTATGTGACACGACCCAATAGGCGCGCAACATGCGTCCCTGTAGTGGTTTTAACATCAAATAATTCAACTTTAATTTCATAATTTCCGTATTGTAAAAAATTTAAATTTTTTTACCAAAAATATTCTTAACTTTTCGAGAACTATAAATAGACACCCATTTACCAAAAATATTCTTAACTTTTCGAGAACTATAAATAGACACCCATTTTGCTATACTAGTAGCACACGCTGTGTTCCACGTGAAAATCCGTTATAAATAATGTATGAGTTTGTGTTTCGAATAAACAATTCGTTGATTTTTTGTTGCTTTCAATTTTTTGCTTTTAACTGTTTTATTTGCCTCTAATTCACTAAAATTATTGAAACTCTAATTATACAACAAATTATATTTAAAATGTAACAAAAGGTAGTGATTTTGTACGTGTATTACGTACCACATGACGATGTAAGACAAATAAATAATGTCCTAATTCGTATATTTCATAAGTTATTAGCTAAATTTCGCGGATTTTTCATATTCAATAAGTAATGTACCAAATAATTCCTCCGTTTCAGGAAGGGTGCACCATTTTCTATATTGGAGTGTTTCACAAAAGATGCACCACTTTCATTTTATTCTATTTTTGGATTAGGGACCACATTAAAATATTCACGAATCTCCCTATAATCTCATTTTTTTGTGGGAACCATGTAACTTTTCCTACCTACTTTATTAAAATTAAAATACTTATCAATATTCTTTAAATTAATATCTTTTTTCTGTGGGGACCACTTAACTTTTCTACACCTAATTACTTCTACAAAAAATTGTCTCGATTTCTGAAATTTTAGAAATGGTGCAACCTTCCTCAAACGGAGGAAGTAGTATACTATGGTGTCGAAATGGGCAACAAAATAGTGCACCAATTGGGTTGGGGCTAGAATGTATTTGAACATTGTGTCATATTTGGGCAGCTTCTGAGGCCAACATGCAGAGGTGGCCACTTAAATATGTTTGGACTCACGGTGGTGACAATTCGGGGCTTCAGAAAATGTCTAATGCATATTGGTGTTTTTCATCCCGACATTTTCATAATAAATTAGTGACATTTTTGAAGTTTTCTTTTTAAAAAGTTTAAAACCACTAATTTATTATGAAAATAGCACGATATTTGAACTAGTCTTAAATCATTGAAATGAAATGGAAATTTCGCATGTAAAAAGGTGATTTCTTTGACTCAAACTTCAACCCATTAAGCTTGAGCCATGGATTTCTTGAAAACGTTGCGTACTCTACTTATCTTGTTGTTTATAAAATAAATTTAATTACAAATAACAACCAGAGATGGCAGTGGATATTGGATCCGCCCCGGATCCGTGGATCCATATCCTTTTTTGCGGATATTAATCTTAAAATTTTGGATCCGTCGGATACGGATCCTGGTTAGGAAAAACGGATCTGGATCCGAATATGGCAACTAGATCTAGATCTGTTTACCCGTTTTTTTTATTTTTAAATGATGATTTTATTTTTTTACTAATAAATTAGTGGCTAAATAGAAGAGTTTAATCAAGGAACCTAATTACCCATCTTCCTCTACTGCATAATAAAAATAAATTAGTCAAGAAAGTGTTAATTCTTTGTATAAAGATGTTGTTATTTTCTTTCACTTTTACTTTAAAGTGTGACATGCGAGGTAATATGTTATATTATCGCTCTTATATTATCGATAATACTATTCAAATTCAAGTTAATTAGTTCATTCTATGATTTAATTTGATGAACTATCATATATATTCTTTTGGTTACATACTTAAAATATTAATTATTTTAGCAAATTAGGCAAAATGATGCAAAATACAATAGGATCCGTTTTGGACCCGTTTTAGATCCGTATCCGTAGGATCCATCGGATATGGATATGGATCCTTAAAAAAATATCCGACGGATATGGATCCTCCTCTCGAAAACGGATCTGGATCTGGATCCAATAGGATCCAGTCCAGTTCCTACCCGCTGTCATCACTAATAACAACTCTAATTAAAAAAGGTTCAATATATTTTTGTTCTTGGCTTGGTCCAGTCTGTTTTTTTATCCAATACGTAACAATTCGATTCGAAACCATCTCCATCCAAAGGCGGAATAAAAATTACAATATGACATGCTTCAATGGTTCCACTTATCCATAATTTAAAAAATTCAAAGATGAATGAGTCGTATACTAAACTGAATCAATGTTTTGTAACTTCATCAATCTGTATATGCTGTAAAAATAAAACACTGCATCCTACCCTACACAATATATAAGTTTCTATACGTATTCCAACTACTTTCGAAGTTACGAGTAAAAGAATCATGGCTAAGCAACACAATAAGAGAAACATAAGGATCAATACTGATATACAACAAGCAATGCTAATAGGATATCAAAGCATGAATACAAGATAACTTAGGGAATGATGTGCTGCAGATTACGATCTCGTCGTAGAAGAAATTCTGATTTCCTTCTCCGAAACTTTGGTAAAGTATACAAAGTATTTCAACCTGATTAGCATTTGTTTCAATAGATTACTAATTCCTCAAATAAAAGCAAACTCGATCAAGGCAACAGGATATGAATACGTACAAGATAAAACTTTAGGAATGATGTGTTGCAGCTGACAAAATGCAACTATCACATGCTGCATAGTTAATCTTAATCAGTAAATAACAATTAAGTTCCATTTTTCATCATAAAAGTAAGTGTGATTTCTCAAGAACTTTAAATATAGTCTTAGAAGATTATAGTTTGGTAAACAAAATAGTTTGGCTAAAATAAATCTTAAGCAATCCATTTATTTAGCTTTACATTTTTCAAAATTGCATGGAAACTTGGTACCTCCTTTGTTCCTCAAAGATGTTGTCAATTTGTCATTTACTCTTCATATACTTCTCAATGCATGTTTTTTTTATTATTTATATCTTAAATTACATATTTGTATACTTAATGTACTTATTAGCATAACCAATTAGTTCAGGAAGCTTACCTTTTTTTAAAAGAATCCACTGGAACAGTGGAATATGAGACGATCATATAACTGTAGCCTTACAAGATGATTATATATGAGATTTTACAATGCTTAAATGAATGGCAAGAGCTTATCATTATACCTATGATTAATTTTTAGCTTGCCGTCCACAATAACATTATACTAATCAAAACATCATTCAAAGGGATGTCTTCATGCACTTAAGGAATAAGGAGCACAAGACAGTAAAGCAACAATAGATGAGTGTTAAAAAGATCACCTTCAGGTCCTTAACCGGCTTTCCTACAAGTGCCAGTAAAATGTTGTTGTTCCTGCCCCTGGAGGCCCCAAAATAATGTCTCCTGACAATTAACATATCAATGCGTAATCGAGAGGCAATCATTCACACATAGATGGACTAAATATGCAACTTCATTTTTTTTAAAAATATTCTTAGCAGAAATTTCTTGTGATGGCTAACATAACAAAAGCTGAACAACAATAACATCTAGATTTAATACTACTACTGATCTACTGACTATGAATGTGAATTTCCAATGCATAATTCAAAACGAATAAATAGAATATGACGGAGTGCTGTTCTCACTCCCTGAACTCAATTCCAACAAACATTAAATCAACTCTTAAACATATATCTAATTTAAATCATAAATCACAAACCCTAACTTTTGAACCCTAAAATTCGTCCAACATAATCACCAATTACAGCTTTCGAACACCAGATCTAATTAACCAATTACAATAGCCTCCTAAATAAACTAATTAATCACACAATAACTAACCAATTCCAACGATAGCAAAATGCAAATAGACAACCACACAGCTTCAAAATAGTAACATCAAACCACACCAACTCAATTAAAAGCAACAACAGACAATAAACTTACCTCATGCCATAACAGCCTGACGCACATAAATCCATGATGCGCATCCCATCTTGAGAACCACGGTGGGTTCATGGTTCGCATCGCAAAATAATCAAAAGAAACCAAACGGCAAATGCAACGACGTAATCATTCTAAATATATGGAATAATCAGCCCTTGGAAGAGAAAAAAGAGATGAGAAAATGGCATTGGAGAGGAATAAAGATGAAAACTAATGAAGGGAATGAATGATTGCATTGAATGAATGAATCGTGAGGTAGTGGACGCTGTGTTGAATGAATGAATCGTGAGGTGAAAGGATGAAATCTGCTCCACGCGTGTAACAAGTAACAACACAAAGAGATGATGTAATGGCATGATGCAAATAATGGTGCATGAGATGGGCAATATCGTAATATCATTTGGACCAAACTTAAAACTTCCCACATTTATGATGGATAACATTTTGATACAATTTACATTTCTCTCTCTTAACAATTAATTCTTATCTTACAAAATATTTATAAATAAATTAAAATTCTATAAAAATTATAAAAAATCTTTAAAATTCCCAAAGAATTCTATATATTTAGTAGTTCCTAAACCTTAGCTCACTTCAAAAACAACCAAGGTTCATTTACTTTCTCTACAAACTAGCTTTTAAATGATAATTTTCCTTACAACCAAGGAAATTCTCAATATACCAACGTCGAGTCATTTGAATACAATTTCGTCCAAATGTTCGCAATCTAACCCCCCTCCATACATATTAATCTTGGTGAACAAACTCCAAGCACTCAGCAATTCTCGACCCAAATTTTTCATATTATCACAGATCCAAACACTCAACACTATGATGCCCTGACTCCAAACCAATAAGCAGTAATAGAGATTGGTTAGTGGGGAAGATGACGAAGACGATAATGAAGAACAAAGTTGCGGAGCCTATATATCCTTACCGGTGGTTGTACGCTAACAGGCTTGTCGCGTACCTATCAAAATACCTATCAAGACTAACTATGTAGTTGTGGTAACAGGATCGTATCCACGAAGAAGCAACAATCACTCAATTAATTGAATTAAGCATCGAAACTATTAAAAGAGTCTTTGATTTGTGTTGTTTTGAACTACGACTAACAAGAAGATTAATTGAAGATTAACTATATACTAAAGAATCTAATGCTATGGTTCACTATAGCAGTAAATTAGCAACAATTCGACATCAACAATTCATAACAAGGCACAATCAAAATAGGGTCAAAGTTCTTTCTAATCAAATATCATAGAACTACTCCTAACCGTATCTCTCGACTAGGATAGTCTCGTTTCTACCTATTGACGTTGATCTTGTGCTAAGTCTCATCGCTAGATCTAGAGACTCGTGACTAATCAACATAAGCAATTAAGTCGGCCCTACAAAATTGATTAACATTAAGAACAATCTAATAGGGATTGTTTATTGCCAAGTCAAGAATTGAATCAAACCAAATACATGCCAATCATATTGCTATAGATCCCAATCACCTAGAATTAGATATCACTCATATTGAAATTAGCATAATAATGGCGATTGGGAAAACATGACTAAAGCATAGATAAATTCAACAATAATAGAAGTGATTAAAGGATGAAGTTACCAAAAATAACAGAGAATGTGAAGCTTGATGAACTTTATTGAATTCCAAATTGCATTGCAAGTTAAAAAGTTAGGGTTCTTCCACAATCGTATTGATTTGAATTAATTTTCTAGAAGTAAAGTAATCTACAAATTAGATTTCTCCCTCTTATACTTCTGATTTTCTCAATTAAATGAGCCGCTAAAGACTATCTATCCTCAATAATAGCTAAAAGAGAACAATTAAATCAGCATAAACGACCCTGAACCGATCGGTTTAGTCAAACTGATCGGTGGGTCTATACGCGGCAAATTCACTATGCTATCTTCCACGGCTATAACTCGAGCTTTGGTGGTCAAATCAAACATGTGACCTATCGAAGCGAAGATCTCGAAGTCTAGTTCTAATGCAACTCGAATCACACCAATTCAATATAGCAATGTGACTTATGACCAAAAGAGTGAGCATATGTCCATAGCTCACTCCTAGGTCCTTGCTATTGTCTCTCAAAGCTCCGTAGTGCTCGCAAATGAGTCCAAAATCACTCCAAATCAATGAAAGCAACCTAAAACTCATTCAAACACTTACAAACATATTAGTAGTAAGGATGGCCTTAAGAAGGCCAAAAACCGTTCAAAATAGCAAGAGAATGGGGAGAAAAACCATATATCAATATAATTCATCATACACAAGACGTCTGGATGCAATGGTGCATCCGGTAAAGGCACGCATCAAGAGGTCATGGTCTCACCGCGAGGAAGAGACTCTCTTGAGCAAGGAAAACTTGTTTAGTGAGTTGTTTGGGGATATTAACGATTAGGTTTAAATTAGTTAGTTTGTTTAGAATAACATTAAGATTTTGCATATAGGTTTTTACCTTTCACTTGAAAAGGGTTTTTCCTATTTTAGGTTGCTATCGTAGTATTACAAGTTAATCATTGTGTTACTGTTTCAAATGTTTTTCTATTGGTGTTAATGTCTCAAATGATTTAATTTGCCAATGTTTAATGTTTCATCAAACAATTATTTTATTTTTGTCATGCAATTTAAGTCTTCATCTTTTGCAATAATTAATGTTATTTACCTTGCATGCATTTGTGTAATTGTTTGGTCATTGTCACTGACAATTGCATGCAACAAATATGGTCAATAAATTAGTAATTGCATTTGTTTGAAAAAGTTGTATGGTGTTGTGTTGTGTATCTTATCTTTACTTTGTCAGTGACAAGACAATGCCAACAAAGATGGCCAATAAATGAGTAAAGTATTCAACCACTTCATCAAAATGTGTAAAAGAAAATGACAAATCACACGAGTTGTGATAGGTGCAGCAAAGTGTTGCATGGGTGTTAGCAGCACAAGGGCATTTGGGGCAATTCGGGTTAGGTAGAAGACAAAGCGCATGGGTGGCAAATTCAGAGAGGTCACGGGGAGACAAAGCAAATTAAAAGGGCATTTACACATGAGACAAAACACTGTCTTTTTTGGGCCCACGTTGTCTTTATTTTCGGAACAGTAGAAAGTAAGTATGACTATTTTCATTTTTTTTGGTGTGGACCTTCATCCATTTTGTATTTTGTTACCCCTAATTTATTAATCGTAGCATGATTTTGTCATACTCTTGGTTCATTTTTACCAATCGTAGTGTGATTTTGTCATATCCTTGATTAATTTTTACATGTTTGATAAAAAAATAACTTCCATGGTTCATTTTTACCAATCGTAGTGTGTTTTTGTCATATCCTTGTTTAATTTTTACATGTCTGATAAACAAATAACTTCCATAGTTCATTTTTACCAATCGTAGTGTGATTTTGTCTTATCCTTGATTAATTTTGTCACATCCTTGGTTCATTTTTACTAATTATAGTGTGATTTTGTCATATCTTTGATTATTTGTTTACATGTCTGATATTAAGTTACATGTATTTTATGCAGTACTCTGTATTATAATTATATTTTATGTAGGCCTCACTAAAGTGTGCTGCATTTAATTACGCATGCATCCCACTGGTTCATTCAACATTTTTCCAATTCACACCATGTAAAATAAAGCGTTCATGTACGGTTACAATGACGACACTTGCATACAAACTTATCATGGATATTTGCGTGCTCATCTAATTAACTTCACATGCATGCAAACTTAAACATTGACGTTTTCATGCTCATCTAACTTTACATGCATGCAAACATATACAATGACAAGACAATGTATTTCTTACTTCACATGCATGCAAACATATACAGTGACATTTGCATGCTTAACTTTGTTCACATGACACATTTGTGTAATTATTTTGCAATATATACACGACCAACTTATTGTAAGAAGTAAGACATACCACAACCACACCATCTTTATCAAACACACTACCTTACTATTCTGAACCAAAAAAAAAACAATTCCAAAATAGCATATCAAAAATGACATTTACAAGAACCCCAAGCTCATCTCTATCAAACTCAGCTGATTTAGATGAGTTAGGTAATTGTTTGGTCCGATTTACTTATACCATTCATGAAAAATAATCTGAAATTTTCAATTAAACCGAAATTATCAATTAATACGAAATTATCAATTAATCCAAAAATTATCAATTAACCCAAAAATTATCAATTAATTTGAAAATTATCAATTAATCCCAAATTATCAATTAATTCGAAAATTATCAATTAATCCGAAAATTATGTTTTCTACAAAGTAATTAGTTGGTTAATTAATTCGTGATTAATTACTCGGAATTAATAGTTACTACGATATAATTAGTTAAACCGATTAAATTAATCACTAATGTTGATAATTATCATCGCTAATTCAATACATGTAAATTAAAAAAAACAACAATATAGGAAAATGATGAGTTGGATGAGAGAAAAATGTTTGGGTAGAGTTAAAAAGCATGAGAGAGAGGGATGAAGAGAACTTTTGTTACATTGTTGTGATGAAGATGAATGAAATAATCTTGGATGAAATGAGATGGTGAGAAGTGGTGAGAGAGGATGATGGAATGAATGGTCATTGCTTTAGTGTTCGTTTATTGGCTTTAGTTTTTTTTTTTTTTGCTTTTGAAAAAAAAAGAAATGAAAATAATATATCCTAGCATTTCCAAATGAGGCTGATAGGTCCAACATGGGTTGGGCTTGTTTGGCCCAACTAAGTTATTATCGTAAATTCAGGTGTATAATGAGGGGCAGTATGTAATTTCGAGGTACTTTAAAGTTTGCTATGGACCCTACTCTCATTCATTACCGCAGTAACTTATTTCAATTTTCAAAAATTGTTGAAGGAGATAGGTCAGTGCAGCCTCGAAAATAGAATAGGGAGGTGCCTTGAAAATTTCATCGTCGTTCTTGGGAGAAGACGATTACTCCCGCGAAACCAAACTGTTCAAACACGAAACCGTATAGGTTGGTGGTTTATTCTTAATTAGCGAATTTAATTTGAGTTTATTTTTATTTTAAGTTAAAACATTAATTAATGTGTACATGAGGAAATTTATTTAGAAATTTTTTTTGGTGTTCCTCATGAATTGTAGTGTTTGTGGAATTTCTTTTGTTGTAATTAATGAAACTTATGTTAATGTGTCGAATACAGTGTATTGCCTTGAGGTTGCTTAATTTGATTGAATCATGAGGAGGCGTAGGTCAAGGTGATAGCTTTGAGTCTCTAAAATTTCCCTTTTGTTGCATGTAATTAGTTTGAATTTGGTAAAATCTAGCAGCCCTTGATTTATGAATTTTGGTGTGTTTTGTAGTCAAATAACAATTCTCATGGTGTGGAGCGTGATTCTGAACTAATAATGAAATTGATCCCTACGGTTTGTAGTTTTGTTGTTTCTTGTTTGTAAGCATGCTTGTTCTCTAGTAAGGAATTAATTTGTTGTATATGAACATTTAGGAAATTGGTTGAGGTTGGCGACATTGTTAAGCATCTCGCACCGTATTAGTAGTCGTTTCACCCCTGAGTGAAGACGAAGGTTTTGGAACTTCTTGTCATTTGTCATTGTTGTCATTTTGTTGTCATTCTGTTTCGTATATATTATGAATTTGGTTTGTTAAAACTTTGTTTTACAGCGATTGAATGTGAATTGTCGAGTTAGAACTTTGGTCGGTTGTTGGACAGTTTCTCAACATAAGAGGATTGGGTTGCCAAACATGGATGGAAGGTTTATTACATTTGTATGAAAAGGGATTGCCTCGTACTCTATGTTATTGGTTGGCAACAAGAATAGATGTTTCTATGAAGTCTTGGTTAGTATTGATGGAAGATCATTTCCTCTGTCCAAGACTAAGGTTGAATGGATTTTAGGTATTCTATGCATGGAAATAAAGTGCCTTGGAAAAGTGTAGACGAAGAGATGAGTTCTCGACAGACGTCTATTTGGGATACATACAGTGTCCGTAGGTCGTGGTCGGGGAATACCAAGAAATGAGATTAGGTTGTTAGTCGATCTGAGCAATAGGGAGGATGAATTCAAAACAGCATTTTGATGCTAGCGTTGATGGATGTTCTTTGTCCCACAACTTGTCCCCGCTATGTGTATCTTGTTGCCTGCAGTGACACTTTGCTGCGGAGGCGAAAAATACGATTGTGCTCCTTGTTCTTGATCATTTATTCAAATCAATTGAGATGTCGCGTAGAAGTTTCTATAATATGGTATGCCATTGGGATGCAGTGTTGCATGTTCTATGTGGCGGTAATGTTTCTTTGATATTTGCGACTTTGTGTTATTCTTTGTTTATTCTGTATTCATGTTAACAAACCGATTTTGTCGATGTAGCTTTTTTATCTGGACCGATTGAAGCGACCTCCCATTGAATGGGATGCATATCCTAGGGTGATGGTGTGGCACAAATCTGTTGTTCATGAGGCCAAAAAAGCAAATTTGACTGAGTCAGGGGATTACGGCAAACTTGGAGTAATTATTCGTTTGTTATGTATAATTTATTATGTTTTCTATTATTATGTTTGTTATGTATGCTATTATGTCTTACTACTATGTTTATTATTATGTCTTAATTTAACTTATTATGCATGTTGTTATGTCTTTATTTAACTTGTTATGTGTGTTGTCATGTTTTTATTTAACTTATTATGTGTGTTGTTATGTCTTTATTTAATTTATTATGTTTGTTCGCAGTGTGTGCGTGGCAGCGGCATATGGCAAGAGGCATCCCCTTGAGGCCGATGATGGGCCTCATGTGAATTTCTCCAAGTCTAATGTTGCAGAGAAGCTTCTCGAAGCAGTTTCTACATTGGTACCAGATGCAATAATGGGTAATAATGGAGGTATTCCTATTCCCATGACTATTGGAAAGAAGAAGAGACGTGGGCGAACCATCGAGTTCAACCCTTACCAGTTGAAGGTTCTTATAAGTGGTAATTGTTATGTCTTGTGGTAATCTATCTTCATGAGATGTTGAATATTTGTTAATGAATTCTCAGAATTTGTGGCAGAACGTATGGCGAAGGAAAATGCAGATGCTAATGCCAATGAGGAGGAGCAGACTAACATGGAGGATGAAGATGCTGAAGACTTTTCCTGAAATGGCAATGTAGTTGATGAAAATCCAGTTAACGATGGGTTCTTCCACTACAAAAAAATTTACATATAGAGGCAACTCCTTGAGGCAACCAAAGTCGAGTTGCCTCTAAAAGCCTCTTTTAGCGTCGCATAAACATGGTTGCCCCTAAAATGTATTATTTTAGCATCAAATATATTATGATTGTCACTATAGATAAATTTTAGCATCACATGAATGTTGGTTGTCTCTAAAGCTATTTTTTTAGCATCACATGAAGTTAGTTGTCTCTAAATCCATTTTTTTTCATCATATAAATTTTTGTTGCATCTGAAGACCTTGATTTTGTACGACATGATTGTAGTATACCCCTAAAAGCTACATTTTTACATGCTTAGATTCTAGTTGGCCTTAGAGTTACCTTATTATTATCACTTAATTGATAGCTCCCTCCATTTCGAAATTATTTTTACTTATTAGAATGCACGGTCTATAAGGGGAAAATTAGTATTTGGATAAAATTATGTTAGTATACTTTGGAAGTTGTATTATTCTTTTTATTTTGCTTGATATCTGTGCAATAAAATTATTAGTAATTTTTTTTTTATATTAAAAAATGATCGGGGATTAGAATAAGGTTTGGGTGGAAAATCAAGGAAATGATGAGTAATAAATATAGTTAGAAGAGGGAATATAATATTTTAGATGGTAAAAGTAGCATTAATGGGATATAAAAAGTAAAGTATGAAAAACGGAAATAGAAGTATAAAAAATAAAATGGAACACTAAAAAAAGGAACTGAAAAAGAAACTAGAACGAAGTGAGTAGTACGCGAGTATTTATTTATTGACACTCATATTTTATATGTTGTGTTAAATTCTTTTACGTAGTACGAGTAGGTTCTAAAAAAAATGAAAAAAAAAATGTAAAAAAAAGGAGGTTAGCAGTATATTCCATTACTTCATACACACACGCATAATCATTCCTTTCACCTTTACGCGGCTCGCGCGACATGATACGCCGATGTCTTGGTTACCTCGCTCGTTTCCACGCTTCAAGCCACAACAACTAGGTGAGTCGAATTGTTTTCTGTTTCTCCTATTTTTCCATGTCATCAATTAGGCGTTTCATGCAATTGTAAGTTTTTGGTTTTAATCATTAACAGGTCTAATTTGCCCCAATCAATCGTTTCCATGGCTAATTTGCCCAATCATCGTTAAGGCTAATTTGTACAATTGAATGAATTAATGGAACGATTCACAATTTCTAGTTAAGTTATTGGTTTGAAATTACTTTTTTAAAATTTTATGGGTGGTTGCATAAATTTTGGGATCAGATTCAACCAAAAATTGAGTATAATTTTGTTGTTGTTCGTTTTCTCACGGTCTTACTACTTCATATTGTCATATTGTCAATTGCTCATTGTGTAAACATTATGTTTTTTTTTTTTTTTACTCGGAAAAAATTATCAAATGGACGAATTCAGGTTTAGAATTCGAAATCTTTTTAAACAAAATAATAATTCATCGAAGTACTTGCAATTCTAATTTCTTTGATGGCCTGTAATCTACTCATATTTTATATTGCAATTTGATGATTATTATTGAAGTATATTAAATTTGGATGATTTTATGGAAGTTATTTACAATTTTAATGTACTCGTATTAATCTATCTTAAGGATTCTTCTGATTTTGTCCCCTTTCTTCTTGAATGTGATTTTTTTTTCAAAATGGACTGTTAAAATGAGTTTGGCCTTGCGACCCAAATTTTGTAAGAATGTGTGAATGTACACACATCTAATAACATGGATTTTTAGTGTGATTTTAGAGTTTGTTCGAAGTTGTTTTATACTATATTCTATTATTTCATATTCATAGGATAAGAAATATAAAAATATGTGATTTGTTGTTTCCATCCTCTGAATTATTTGATTGTGTTGTCATTTTTCCGTTCTATTGACAGTGCTCTATTGTTGTTAAAATTGTGGACTCTCATCTTCTCCTTCAGGTTGAAGATGTAGTCCAAATTAGTAAAAAGTTGGTAAATTCTGTTCTTCCTTTTCATTTTTTAATTCTTTTCTCTGCCTGCTCGCCTTGTGGATAGTCATTCATGATAGTGTCCAATTAGTTAGTAATTTCTAAAAATGTTGTTTTACAGTAGAAAGATGGGAGGAAAGGACATGTCAATCTATAGAAAAAGACATAGAATCAGTTAGTTTGATTGAGGCTTTAATATCTAAAAGCTATGTGTAAATGGTAATCATTGGACAATCTTAACGTTATTTCTCTATGATAAGTACTTATGTAACATAGAACTTTACCTTTTCTGTTTTCTTTACTACTTAAGGAGGAATTTAAATTAGACATAAGGCATTTCATTCAGGTCAAAATGGGATGTTGGTAGCTAGAAGCTAGAGTTAGTGATAACTACAATGAGTTTCCTATCCCTAATCTGTTAGTTTCAAACTTTTCTCACTTCAGTTTGTTTGTTGCTTTGTTCTCCTAAAGTTCACATTTATAATATAATCATAGCAGTCATGCTTTATGCCATCGCACCTGCAGCTTCTTATATGTAACTAATTTCCTGACCATAGATAGATTGAACATGAGCATTGTATTGAAAGAAAAATGCTCAGATTTTAACTAGTCTTACATTCAAGTAATTCGATTATTGTTCTCAAATCCAGAATGGAATCTGATTGAAATATGGTTCCTATTTAATGAGTTAGGTGTGGTTTTGGAAAAAAATACATAGTGAAATGCTGATTATTGTTGCAGATTCTAGTTCACAGGAAGAGTGAAAAAAGATTTGAGTTTTGGGGATGCTTGTTTTATGCTTTCGTTTCACAGATTACATGCCTTCCTTTTACATATTACATGGTTTCTGCAACTATGGTGTGATTGTTCTGCAATCTATTTCTCAAGCGAGGACAAGTGTCCATACATTAGCCTTAACAGATTAAACTAATCAAGGTGACATTTTATAATACATAAAGACTTGGGCTTGATTTATATGTCTATATGTCATTTCACCTTGTTTGTTTTATAAGGAACCATTTGTGATTATCTTCTAAAGATATGCATGGAAAAAGTAAGCAATAGTCATCATGGTATGTGTTAAACATCTGTATTGAATTTAGGAGGAGAGACGTTGTTATTTATTCGTTTTGTGTGGCTTTTCAAACCTTCAAGGCTATTACTCGGATGTGTCATGTTTATTACCTTTAATTGATCGAAACTCTAATATGTTGATTTGCAGCAATCCAATGTATGTTCGACATCTTTAATATATATTAAGCTAGAAATTCTATACCTTTAGTTGTAAGAAAATTGAGCCAACATTGGCCTGTAGTCCCTTATATTTTGTTGTTCCTGTTAATATAAGCATTGACATATTTATATTCTTAATATGTACTATGGGTCATGGAGTAATTATATTTTGATTTAGTCATCTTTATAAATGGATTATTCGCTTTGCACAGCTTCGCTAACTATTGGTTTTAGCTCATCATATGCCAACAGAGAAAGCTGAACTCAGTGACGCTTTATATGAGGTACAACACTACAAACTTGTTGAAAGTTGGTGTAATTGCTATACAGGTTCTAACAACAATCAATTTTTTAATGCCGACAGACTTTCTGTATGATGAAGTAACTTGTTTTTCTTAGTCGTACATTACACTATTACAAGGTGGCTCAACAGGTCCATAAACCCTTGGTTCAGCTTTAGAAGGGTATTATTGGTGCTTTGGCTTGTGAATTGCCAAGTGATGAGGATCCTGGTCCAATACAGATGCCGCAACATCGAACTGTCCAAAAAGCTACCACTGTGACGACACAGTAGACCAAACAACAGCAGGTCGGGCCTTGGGATTCGTGCAGCGCAAAGGTTCAGAAGTAGCAGCAGCCACGAAGCAACGACTGAGACAAGCACCACCAGGTCCAACAACAACAGCTTATGACCCTTGATCCTGATCCTGATCAATAGCACCAGAGTGACGTCGACCAATGAAGAATGAACATACATGGTGATGTTAATGCTGCTTGGACGAAGGCTCGACCAAGGGCTAATAGAATAGGCGTTTGTATTGCGCATCGCTATATTGAACCCTTCTATTACTATGTAGCTTGATATTATACATGCATAAGCAATCATTTCTAATTATATTCTTGCATTTAGCAAATTGATCGCGCGATGGAACGACTATTTTATTAAAATGATCATAAATTTATTTTGAAGTTACGAAATATGATTCTCTTTAAATGTATATAGAAAAGAAGTAAGTGCCTTCTTTTATAATTTGTGGCAAGATTTACGGTTGCCTCTAAATGTTCGTGGTTTTAGCAACAATGTGCCTTAAAAGGGGTATTAGAGACAACTAATAAATAGTGACAGACATATGGTTGCCTCTAAACATAAGGGGTCTTATTTGAAATATATTTTGTCTGCCTCAAGATGGTGTCATTAGGGGCAACCTACAATTAGTAATAGTCTAATGGTTGCCTCTAAACATAAGTGTCTTTACCAGTAATATTACTTGTCCGCCTCTAAAAGGTGGCATTAGGGGTAACTTGTAATTAGCGACAAACTCATGGTTGTCTCTAAATGTAAGTGGTTTTACTAGCACTATGATTTGTCTGCCTCTAAAAGGTGGTATTAGAGGCAACCTACAATTAGCGAAGGAGGAATTAGAGGCAACCAAAAACTTGCTTCTAAAGACCATTAGAGGCAACAAATATATATTTGGAGGCAATTTATGGTTGCCTCCATATGTAACTTTTCTTGTAGTGGTGTTTCACTTGACTTTGTCAATAATTATGAATTATTAGGAGGAGGTAGTAGTGTTTGCCACTGGTTGCGGAGTTTTAATGTTTGGAACGTGAAATCACGTGCCAATATGCATAATATACGATATTGTAGTAAGTAGACATTGGTCGGTTACGATGGACAAATGTAGATGTAAGGTTGGAGGCTAAATCGTTCACTAACATTCCATACAAGGTACCCGAAAGTAGTTGAGTGAATGATGTGCCTTCGAGTTGTCAGGTCCACCTAGTTGGCCTTTGTTTGTAGTCCAATGTTTGTTTTCAATGACAAACATTCTCTTCTAGTCCCAATGATGATCGTAGTCCAACCCACCTCTAGGATGTTCTGCATTTCAGGTCGAACCACCTGATTGCTAGGTGACCATGTTGCATGACTCTTCTAGAGAAACGCAATACTACGCACCCTTAAACTTGTTCAGATTAGTGTCTCGTTTGTGTCCTGGAAGGGCGTAAAGACGTCAATAAACAACTTGCAGATTTGTATTTCATGGGTTGGTCTTGGAAATATTGTTAGTGACCTAAATTTTTAGGTCTTCATTGCTATGTTTTTACTTGATTTTGTGTAATTTGGTGTATGTGTTTTGTGGTTTTTTTGTTGAATGTTTCTTGCCTGCATGTCTCCTTGTTAATGCTGCAAAAAAAAAAAAAAGTAGATGGAGCGTTTCATGCGACTATTGGGAGTGACTCCCACTTGTCAATGGAAAGTCTGTTCATAGTGAACGTGAGTGCTGATCATGTTTGCTGTGACGTTTGATCATATTGAATTTCATGATCACCTGGATATAAGTTGTTGTTGTTGTTTATATGATTCGATAGTATGGTCGAGTTTGTGCCGTTCTTTACCAGAGACGTTTGGCAGAAGTTGTTGGGCAACACTAGGACAATGTTGGACCCTTGACTTTTGGTGTAAGTGCAAAGACTAGTACATGTCTTGCTTTTACCTATAATATGTTCGATTGACATACAGTTTGTTTCTCGTTTTTGCAAGACGTAGTGTACATTCAGATATGTGACAGTTGACACAGAATGTAGTTGTCAGTAGCTCGAGCGTTTCGGTTGCACACCCTTAAGTAAATTGAATCTAGTATGACACCGGAGTCATTTTTTGTTAAAATAAATATCTCATGATAACTTTTGTAATGGCTTACGCTTGCGTTGTCTTTGTAAGATATTTGTACCGTTTGTTGTAATGTCAATTGGTGTGTGTGCGGTTTTCGTCGTTGTGTGGTCAGAGATTATTGTGGTGATCCTTCATGAGAAAGAGCGATGAGAGGATCTACATCCATGGACTGCTTAAAATTAGTATGTGTAAATTTTTTAAATTTATCTTGCCGGTTTTGGTTTGTTTGTCTAACTGATTTCCAACTTTTTTGGACAGAGGCGGCTATCGAAGAATTCTGTTGCGGCCTTGTATCCAAAACTGGCCAGTAGGCTGGATAACTAACTTCTACTGTTTACAAACACTACCAATTTCCCTTAATCAAAAGTGTAAATTTCAATCTTTACTAGTCCAATTCAGCTTGTTTTTATTCATCGACCTCATAAGATCATGCATTGATTAATCATGCAAGCACTAACTCTGGGATTGAGATGTGGCTGCCATACAGAATAGCATGGCGTATCCTGCAGTTTCGTTCAGTTGTAAAAATCCTTGCTTATTTTTTGCACTGTATTCTTCACAATACTACTTGTTTATCTCGTTTTTCTTCGTATTTATTCCTTAATATTATTCTGGGTTAAAGACTATCCCGAATAGAGGGTTGTTGCATTATGGACGAGAGATCTATTCGTCACGAGGACGATCTGCGAAAGAGTCGGGAGCTTGTGCGCGCCACATTGCTATATGAATCAAAATGGACCTTGCAACAGATTATTGTAAACATTTGGTAATTATTTTATTAGTTGTGGCCTAAGGTGTCGACTATCCATGAGGTTGGGCCTAAAGACATTGATGTTGGACCCTTTACATGACCCTTTGGTTTGAGGATGGTATCCTTTGTTATTTGTCATTTGGATTTATCTTCGGTTTATTTCGGGTATTTCGTGATATATTTGATGGTGTAAGACTCTATTTTCACTCAAGATCCTGGTCGAGTATTACTATTGTGAGGCCCATATATTCCAACCATAAGTAAAACCTAATTGAAACGAGTTCATACTGTCTATTTTTTGTTGTATGGTTCAATATGTTTGTACAATTGTATTCAATTTTTATTCCTATTGGTTTCAGGCCCAATGTTACAGTGTACTTGGGCCAACTTAATCTCCATTTACAGTTAATAACGTATTCTTATTCCGGCCGTTTATTCTTTACTCTCTTTACTAAATCCATCTGTTTTTCTTTGGTATCTTTTTTACTTTTTGCGTTATGTATAGTGTGAGAGGCAGTATCCACTATTATAATAAATTCACATCTTTCTCTATGCAGAGCAATATTTATTTCAATCTCCATTCTTCAGTTTGACCATGCATCCTTTGGTACTTTAGCGATACTGGGATATGAAAAATTGGCCCTCTCCGAAGTGTTACCTCATCGCATCTTCCCTTACGGTAAAACATCGACCCAATGTCGTAATTGAAAGTATCCGGATCATCCGAATATATATCGATACAACAACAGAATTCAATTGCATCGTCTAACTAACATCAATCATTACTATTCAAAAATTAACAGAGTTCATAGTCCTATGCTTTCATAAAGTAAGAGCTGTCTAGTCCTTATAATAACCCATGTGGATTTTCTCAATTTCATTTTAATTCATTCTTTAGTTATTCGTTGTCTTCTTTCGTTTAGATGTACACAACTGTGAGATATTTTTACACAAGAATTTTAGTTATATCTACAACACTTGGGGCATTTATAGAGTGGTGGTTACAAATTCTATATTACAATAATATCGAATAACATTACATGGCAATTTAGTAATTATCGTTCACTGCACTCCCTATGAAGGTCTGCTTATCTGGGACACGTCTTCACTTTAGTTGGGCCCGTGATATTCAGACAACACAGATTTGAAATTGCGAGCGGATCCAAAATGCTCAACCGGGCACAAAAGGCATCCGTTCGCACATTCTCTTCCATTGAGTGCTCGAGCATTGTCACCCTATACAACTCTTGCCGGTATAGCATACATAGCCCCTTAGATCAGAATTCCATGTGGACCCATTGGAAATACCGTTTAAAAAGAAAAATGACCTCGGTAACTAAAGTTGATAAGTCTCGAATTAAAACTCTGTTTTTATCCTTGAATTTTTCATCCTTAGTGTTTATCTGGTCCATCAATTTTATTGACCAAATAAGCATGCGCCAAACAAGGTATTTTCGACTAATATACTTCCACTTGCTGCAGCATACAATTTGCTCCACATAAGCATCTATAGCTTGCTTGAAAAGACAGAAAGTTCGACTGAAGTATTCTCGGATACAAAAAGGAAAAGCTCTTCGGAGCTATATAATGCATTCATTTCAAATTTGAGACTCTAACCGATTGCAATCTGTACACCACATTCACATGCCACATCCATCACATTTGTACTCTTGTGAAACCAAAGGATACCCGAGTTTACAACTCACCCTGGAATCACCCTTCTATTTAATATTACATTAAGTTAAGACTCACTACCCTATAAGCTTGATGTGGACAGCGTCCAATAACCACACATAAAAAGACTCAATCACACATGTTTATGATCTAATGAGGTCAAAAATTCCTATCATCCAACGAATGACCTCACACATACTATGTTTCTCAACACAATAAAAAGAATACTCTTACGATAATAGACAATATATCGTAATTATACGCACGCCTATCCTTGTGAACACGAATAGTATATACATCCTAAGTTTTGCAGCTCTGAATCATTGCTTGAATGCGCTCGCAATGTATATACGACCAACTTAGATCGTTTCCTTGCTTTCTTAAGGCAATTATGAATCAATTGTACTACGTTGCAGAAAAATATCACCAACTAATCCAATATAGTACTTTGACAATCCAATTTTTAAATTATATAGGATATAGGGAAGTGAGGCAACCCGTAATCAAGCCGGCTGCATGTTTAAGCGGCACGGAACCGAACCCCAACCGCGTTCCTGTGTGGTTGGCAAATCCTACCAGACTTGACAAACGCAAATGAGCTTACCGGAACTTATCGCCGTCAGTCAGGTTCCCGAATTTTTGAACTCCCGAACAGAACTAGCTTGGATCAGCCTGCTACCACGGCTTAGTTATTTTTAAATAAAATATAAATAAAAATCTAATCTCTATGTCATAACCTAATTCTAAATTTGCAATATGTATTTGGCTTTTGCTATTTGAAGCCTACTCTCATTGAAGCTAGACAAAATATGCACCAACCCCACCTTAACTAACACATTTGTGAATACAATATTACTATGTAAAAAATCGCAGCAAAGCACAACATTAATTTTCGAATACCATAAGACATGTGAAATAGGCAATAATAGTTTTCAATACATAGCATATGAGTTCCTAACTCCACATAAAGCAACGTACCATCAACATAGGTTAGTAATGTCTACCTATCACAAGGTCGACTTCTATTCGAATTATAATACCAGTCTACAATCCACTATCTAACCTCCTATGAATAAGATTGATCTCACCATTAACTTTATAGATTCAAGCTTATCCTCACTTATGAAATATTCCAACCTCCAAAATAAAAGTTTCCTACGTCTCACAACTATTACTCTTCAAGTCCGTATCCACGAACCCCATCCTTAGAAAACATATTGTGCAAATCTATCAAAACTGTCAACAAGCGCCAATGAGGAAATTTCCTGCCAAATAGCGACTCCACCATTCTTTTCGTTCGTACATCTGACATCGAGGCACAAAGATTTTACAAAATATCACTACCTTAATATGCTATCCATTACTTAGAAATTTAATAGTAAAATATACTCCTCTAAACCAAGATTGGGCACATTTCCCCAAAGAGACATTGAAAGAGGAGTTATAATAACGTACTACAGCATGCATATTTCCAGCAGCTATAAGAACTTCATGCGAGCATGCACTTTTTGGCCTGTAGATGTGATCGAGAAAGCGCGTAATTAAATAATCTGTTGCCTCTAGAACCTGGAGCTACATCCCGAACATAGAAACTCAATTGTCAAAGCATACCTCTTTAAGCAGACCTCAACACCCTCTCTTAACGACATATCCTTTCAATTTCATCACCCTCACAAAACATAAAAATTGTTGAACACATCCTCTGACGAGGTTACAACAGATGTAACTCGTGTACTTAGGCAATATGAAATCTAGAGCACACCAAACATACAAACAACCTTACAACTCCCACTCCTCATCATGATATACATCATCATTAGCACATTAATGGTTGATTCATCAATTATACCCTATATTTCATGCCAATACGCGACAGTCTCCTAGTTGCTCATCTGTGATACAAAACTCCGCGAGAATTCCTCAATTGTCAGCAGTCTCAGATCCTGTCAGCTATTTACTATTAAAGACAGATTAAGCGTTTTTGAACACTATCTGTCTGTATGTTTGGAGGTAATTTATGTGTGCATGAAAGTCAAGATTGCTATCTATTTGAAAGAAGTGAGAGTGCCGTCTCGATATATGTCAAGTTGTTAGCATGACAAAGATACCTGCTGCTCACTAATGTCATACTTGCACGGGAAATTGTAGCCACTACCAAATTTTGTCAATTCGTTGGTCTACGTAACGTCACCAATATGAAATAGCCTAAGATCGGCATTTCCTCTATATCTGGCCAACTTTAGGTGGCAGCATCCTTCGTCTCCTTTGTCCCGAACTCGCTTCATCATAATACATACGCAATATAGCGAGACCTTGCACGACCTCCAAGATATTTCACAAAGAGAATGCTCTGAAGGAGACTCATATGATATCCGCTGAGAAAAAAAAACAGAATTCTGTCAAAGAATGACCTTTCCAAAGTGAACAATCTGGAATCAAGAAGCGCCATCCCTGCGCCCCGTTCGTAACTTACCCCACACAACCTAATTCTTAACAATCTATTCTACTGGGATCTCTAACAAAATGCTTATTGTTCTATTAAGCTGCTGGATACATATGTGCACTACTTTTGACAATTAAGCTAATTTTCGGGAAATGAAACTGGCACTCTAGGACTTAAAAAAGCACATAGTCAAGAAAAAGCCAAGAGATACAGATCTTAGAAGAACAACAGACACCGTAATTATAAAAAGCAGACCAAAGCTACTATTACCTCAACATTTCTTTCATATCTGCATGACAAAATTAAACACTACACTCGCACAATTCCACAACACAATAGAGAGCATAATTTACCACTGCAATACATGCTCTATAGAGAAATGTTTGTATGAGTCTAACTAAAGTCATATTATATACTCGATCACCAATTTCGCTTTATCGATAGGTTTAACACCTGACCTCTTGCCACTGACTGACATTACCTATGGTGAACTCGAAAGGTACAATCACAGCTTATCATGGATGCTATGTTCAAACACCTATGCCAGAAAGCA
>SNQN01000499.1:0-23577 GCA_008642245.1 Bassia scoparia
GGTTAAATCAAAAAAAGCATACGATCACGTAGCCCACCTAAAAGAAACATTCGGGGTCCTAAGAGAATATCGTATGAAGCTGAACCCCACCAAATGCTCTTTTGGGGTAGCCGCAGGTAAGTTCCTAGGCTATATCGTAACACAGCGAGGAATAGAAGCTAACCCAGAACAGGTGAAAGCAATCTTAAATACACAATCACCTAGAAATTTAAAAGAAGTTCAAAAATTAACCAACAGAGTAGCGGCACTAAACAGGTTCATTTCGCGTTCATCAGACAAATGCCCTACAAGCGCTAAAAACTTATCTGATGCCTCCTCCTTTGCATACCAAGCCATTGGAAGGAGAAAATTTTCAGTTATACCTAGTTATTAGCACCAAGGCCGTAAGCACAGTACTAGCTAGAGAAGCTGAAAACCAGCAGCTCCCTATATATTACATAAGTAAAACACTCCTAGAAGCAGAAACGAGGTATTCTTCACTAGAAAAACTTGTACTCACATTAGTCACTGCTTCGAAGAAACTTAAGCATTATTTTGAAACACACACTATACTTGTAATGACTAGCTATCCGGTTAAAGTCGTACTACGAAAACCCGAGTTATCTGGCAGGATGAGAAAATGGGAATCTGCCGAAGCGACTATGATATCAGGTACATGCCCAGGACAACTGTAAAATCCCATGCGCTAGTTGACTTTGTGGCTAACATCAGCCCACGCCTAGAACCAGCAGCCGTCCAGGGGAGCTATACGTTGATGACTCCTCGAATTTTAGGAGAGCCAGACTTGGCATAGTGCTAAAGTCGCCACATGGGGACATGATAGTAAGAGCTATATGCTGTGATTTTAAAGCAACTAATAATGAGGCAGAATACCAAGCATTACTTGTAGGTATGGCGGTAGCTAAAGACTTGGGGGCAACGCACCTCCAGGTGTGTAGTGATTCCTTAGTAATAGTAAGCCAGCTGAAAGGTGAATTCGCAGCAAAAGATTCCAAAATGGCCAGGTACCTAGAAATAGCTCAAAAGATAATGAATGAATTTGATAAATTTGACATCAAGTAGGTACCTCGAGATCAAAACACGAAAGCAGATGCCTTAGCTAGCCTAGGATCCGCCATGAGGAAATGCAGCTTCGATTCGATTCGGTTAGACCTCATCCTAGCACAAGTTTTATAGCGAGGCATAAAAAGGGAAAAGCCTAAATGCAAGAAAGGAGAAGAAGTTACCTGCGAAATTAGGGCAGCAGAATGCCAACAAAGTACGAGCAAGAACAAAAGCAAGGGATCTTGAAGAGAGCAAGAAAGAAGAAGAAAAGTTTGATGAAGAAAGGTGAAACACTTTGGAGAAGTAGAAGAGAAGATAAATAGTTGATATGACAGGGGCACGAGTAACAAGGACAATTATTATGGAAATGGACGGTTAAAATAAGTGGTGGAGTAAATGGATCTAAAATCCAAAAGATAGTCAAATCGCGAGAAGTTACGAAACTGCCCTTCACTTAACCGCCTTAAGCAAAGGACAATTTAGGGGCAAATGTTATACCCGATTCTACAGGCGTCTGATTGGCAAATACTTGGAGAATAAGTCAAGAAGCCCAGCTAGTATCTCAGAGACGTTTAGCTGAAAAATAGCCAGTAACGGAAAGAAGAGCTGTTGCGCAATGTATGGAGAATATTACGCTAGCAATTAAACCTAGATTATGTTTAGGGTTTTAGAATTATAAATAGAGTACGAATGTAATGGAGAAGGACACTCATACAGAACTCCTCTCCTTCTCTAAATTCGACATAGAAACATCTCAAAAAGCTTGTACTTAGTTGACGAAAAAGCCAATTCAAGGCTTCATTCATAGTAGATTGGTGGACTCATTGCTACCCGCAGTTTTCTTCCCTATTTGAGTTTTCGCGTCACCAATTTCGTATGTTTTTTCCTTTGTTGCATTCTATTTGCTCTACATTTGTTATTCTGTATAAATTGCTTTATAATTGTATTAACTCATCTAGCTGCAGGTTCCGATCCTTGCTAGCTTGCTAAATGCTTAGTAAAATATAGCCTAAACACTGAATTTCATTTATAATTATAGAAATTGAATTCTTATATTTCATTTGAACATCATTGGTGTTGTGCATGTATCAGCACAGCAGAACATCAAGATCAAATTGCTGATTTATAAATTGTGATTGCTAAACTTAATTTCACTTATTTGTTTGGGAAATATTACACATAATAGTCCTCGGATTAGCATCCGCCCTATCATGATTATCATCAATTAATAACGGACTTGGGGTGTCATTTCCCCTAATCCTCGCCTGTTTGGGCTGTTGCTCACCCACCTAAGGTTGCTGCTACTTCTGTGTTAGCACAAAAACCGAGGTAGGCCCTTTAGGACCCCAACGTTGCGGCCGTTGAGGCCCCCCTTGCTATTGCTGCACCTGCACTGCCTGCGGCTGGCTGCTGGAGATGTGTGCCACCTGCTGGTGTGGCTGCTGCTGCTGCACCTCCAGGGCGGATGCTGGCTGCTGCTTTGGGATGAGAGCCACCTGCAACTGCGTTTGGAGCTGTTGCTGCCTCCTTTGCGTATTGCTCTACCTTGCTTCTTCATTGCCTTTGCGTTGCTGACTCGGCATAGCCCCCAACACAAGGTCTTGCTGCCCATGTGCAGGTACCAAAACGGCCTGATTTTGGACTTGATTTCACTATTCTAGATCTGGATATTTATACTTCCTCCGTAACAAAAAAACGCAACAAACTCCACTTTAGGAAATATCACAATAAACGCAACAAACTTTTTTTTTCCATATTTGGTATGTTTTAGCCTATAAAATGTCTATTTTACCCTTATTAAAATATTTAAAACATAATTAAACTACCCTAACCAAAATTATAATCCTACAATCTAAATTAATTAAAAACCTAAACCTAAACTAATCTCCACCCCCACCTCCCCACTCAAGCAACAACACCTCCACTACAATCACCACTCTAGCCGCAACACCACCCTTACAACCACCACTACAACCGTCATCCAACCGACAAACCCACCGCAACTTCCTTAACAACCCTACTCGAACCACCGGAGAACCCCACGACCTCCCTCAAAACCTAGATGGTTCCCATGGTGGTGGTTCGATCGATCCCAATTCGCAATTCTCAAACCCAATTCGCCCAATTCGCAATTGAATCCCAATTTGCAAGCCCAGGTGGTCGCAAAAAATTGGTTCAATTCGATCCCAATTCGCATGTGCCAATGGCGCAAGGTGGTTTGTACTGTGCCTAGGTGGTCGCACAAGGTGGTTTAAATGGAAGGGGTGTTCAATTGGGCTCAAGTGTGAGTGGTAGGTGTTTGATTGGGTTCAATTGCGAGTGGTAGGGTGGTGCGTATGCTAGTGATGGTTTGCATGGTGGTGGTGGTTCGCATGGTGGTAATGGTTCGCATGGTGGTGGTGATTCGAATGGTGGTGATGGTTTGCAAGGTGGTGGTGGTTTGAATGGGGTGGTTGTTTGAATGGTGATGTTGGTGGCTTGTAGGGGGCTGGTGGTTCCATCTTCCCATCATTACATTAATTAGATCTCCTAACCATACCTCTAATGTTACTTATAAAGTTTCGCCTAGGAGTCCACAACTTCCTCTTTGTTGCGTTTTTTTGTTACGGAGGAAGTATAATTTTTTTTTGGAAGGTAAGATAAACGGGTAAAAGGTGACTAGGATAGTCTTCTCTCAAGACTGCGCCCTAGCCTGTCAAAGGTCAGAAAGTAGGAGAATTTGGCATCCAGAAATGGATCTATATCTTAATGAACAGGAGCGTAATGGCCTTAAGAGGCCAAATAATTTGCGCATTGGTTTGCCTCGCGATAAACATGTGTACAATCATAAAAATCAAAGGATTGGAGGAGAAGGGCAATATCGTGCATAAGCAGTTGGATGGACCAGGGGCTAGAGAAAGAGCCTCGAATAATATTGATAACGGTAAGGTTATCACCTTCAATGGAAATACGTTGGAGACCTAGGGAGAGCGCAAGGAGAAGGCCATTATGAAGAGCAAGGGCTTCAGCGACTAGCGAGGAAGTAGAGCCAAAAGAATAAGATCGGGAGGCAAGAATAGTACCGAGATGGTCGCAAAGTAACACGCCACCAGAAGCAGAGGAGTTAAGGTTAGATCCATCAAAATTCAATTTGATGATACTAGGGAGTGGAGGGGTCCAGGAGACAAGAATGGAGCGGGAGACCGGGGGGTAGCTTTGTGAGTTGGAACAAAATTATCAATAGTAAGACGAGCAGACCATTCAGAAAAAGAGGAAATGACACGAAAAAGAGCGGAAACAGGGGAGAAAGTCTGATTTTGAAAAAGGAACGCATTACGGGATTGCCAAATGCTCCAGAGGAGATACACAAACTTACTCATGCGTATTGGAGACTGAGAGTGAAGAAGTCTAATGGTATCAAATAAGGAGGGTGCCGTATGTAGAGAACCAAACCACTGTATAAGCTTGGGGTGATACCAGAAATCAGTAAGTACATGACATCCTAAAAAACGATGAGAAGGGGATTTGGGGGCAGCCGAACATAGCGGTCAATGAAGTGGAACATCTAAATTGCGAAGGGAGAGGACGTCACGGGTTGGTATACTATGGTGTAGCAATTGCCAAAAGAAAAGCTGAAGCTTTGGAGCGATGGGGAGCTTCCAGAGCCATTTAAATTCCCACGAAGAAGGTTCCGAGTCCAACCCATGAGCCAACCAAGTAGCAGATTTGACGGTGGAATTATGTGATTTCGAAAAGCCCCAACAAGGTTCATCCAGGACAGGGGAAGCAGGAATTGGGATACCTAAAATAACGGGGATCACGTGGGCAGGAACTAGAGTGGATAGGAAAGTAACATTCCAAGAGTTATTTGGCAAGATACACTGATCAACTCTTAAGTCAATGTTGGTAATAAGTGAGGGGTCAAGTTGGAGTGTAGAGAGGAGGCTGGTCGGAAAAACCCAATTATCAATCCAAAACAAAATGCTAGAGCTATTACCAACTTTCCAACGAATTCCTTTAAGAAGCAAAGGGCGAATGCTGCAAATCTGTTTCCAAATCAGTTAATCACTGGCCTTAGTCTTATATTCAAAGAAGGAGGTAGAAGAAAGGTATTTATGATTGACCGATGGGACCCAAAGATTAGAATGATCCGACAAGACTTTCCAACCAAGTTTACAAAGAAAAGCAGTGTTGACTGCAGCAGTTTTCCGAAGGCCAAGGCCACCTTGGGATTTTGGCATACATATAGAAGACCAGGAACTTAATGGGAGCGAAGGTTTTGTCGGGTTTTGACGCTAGAAAAAATCACGACTAATAGAATTAAGTTGGTGACATGTGGTTGTAGGGAGTTTAGCTGTGGTCATGACATAAGAGGGGAGCGCTGACAAATGACTTTGAATTAAAACAGTTTTCCCAGCCTTAGAAGTGAATTTGGAAGTCTAGGCGTTGAGTTGGCTATTAGCATTTTGTATTAAGAATTGAAAGGATGTTTTATTAAATTATTCTTGTGTAAAGAACACTCCTAAGTAGCGACCTAAAAAAACTTTAGGCGTCATATTAAAAGTACCAGCAAGGCGACGCTTAGTATTGCACAAAACAAGTTTAGAAAAGACAATAGAAGACTTAGTAAAATTAATTAATTGGCCAGACATTGAAGAGAAAGAAGATAAGACATTGTTGAGGTGGGAAACAGCAGTGGAAGTCGCTTTGCAAAAAAGTAGGCTGTCATCAGCGAAAAAAAAGTGCCAGGAGAGGCGGAGCAGCCGGGAAAAGTTTCACACCGATGCCAGAGGTAGGAAGGAGAGAACATCGGTGAAGGCTACGGGAAAGGACTTCCATACAGATAATAAAGAGAGCGGGAGATAGGGGGTCGCCCTGTCTAATACCACGGGTTGGGTGAATCATAGAAGAGGTGGAGTTATTAACAGATGGGGAATACGATACCGTAGTGATAGTAAAACGAATCCAACGGATCCAGGTATCGTTAAAGCCAAAAGCAGCCAAAGTTGCCCACAGGAAGTCCCATTCAAGATGAACGTATGCTTTTTCCACATTAAGTTTAAGAGCTAGCCACATGGTATGATTTTTTGATTTCGAAAAAATGTTTAAAAATTCATGGACAAGAAGAATATTGTCCTGTATCGCACGATCCGGGGCAAAAGCACTTTGGTATGAACTGATAAGCTTTTTAAGGAGTGGACGTAATCGGTTAACTAAGATTTTTGAGATAGCTTTATAAATAGTATTACAAAGACTGATTGGCTGGTATTGATTGGCCTTTTACAGCTTAGAAACCTTGGGGATGAGAGTTATGATAGTATGATTAATTTGCCGTAACATATGACCATGAAAGAAAAATCCCTGTATAGCTTTAGTTACATTAGAACTGATGATATGCCAATAAGATTGGAAGAATTTGGGACCAAATCCATCCGAAACTGGGGCTTTATAGGGGCACATGTCAAAAATAACCATTTTTATTTCGTCCAGGGTAATAGGAGCAGTTAAGGTAACATTATCTTCCGGAGTGATAACGATAGGCAGCCACGAGAGGTCAAAAGAGCGGGATGTAGGATAAGCTGTTGTGAATCGTTTCGAAAATTCAGTATAAAAAAATTGTGCTATATCAGCTGGTTGGTCCTCCCATTGGCCTAGGTCATTCTGTAATCGAAAAATTTGTGATTTACGTTTCCGTTCTTTCATCACATTATGGAAGAAGCGAGTGTTACGATCACCTTGTGTTAGCCATGATAGTCTGGCAAATTTACCCCAATATTTCTGGCCAAAAGTCAACATTTTTTCACGTTGAAGTAGCAGGCGCTGCAGGTGCTGCTCAATATGGAGGTGTAGACACCTGAAAATGTGTCTCCCCAAATGAGTAATCCGTGATGAAATATACCGCGTCTCGCGTTTGTTTCGACTCGGAAAAGATGCTTTGAACTCACGAAAGTTGGAAATACGTGAGGTCGTACTCGGAATTATTGAGCAAAGGTCACATACAAGGCAAACATGTTTTCTTTCGGTTTTCTCGATAAACTCAAAGGTTTTCGAAGGTTTTCAAACAAGTCACGCTGGCGATTCTCGTGCTTTTTGTTTTCCATCATGTGCGTCACATTTTTCTGAATCCGCCAATATTTTTAAATTATTTTTCTGATTTTTCTATGATTTTCTATGAATTTTGCAATGTTTAAATACGCAGAATACGCAGAAAATACGTGAATAATTAGAAAAATACTCCGGAAATACGTGGAACCTTCTAGAACATTCTAGAAATCCTTGCTTGGAGAGCAAGGGTGTCTAGGTGCGTCGAATCAAGGGAAATCACGAATAAAATCGGAGGAAATCAAAACATATCGAGATTTTTGGAAAAAATATGCAAAACCATTGAGCGTATATACGCTGAAATGGAGCGTATATACGCTCCTGATGAGCGTATATACGCTCCATTTGAGCGTATATACGCTCAACAATACACACGATTCTTGCCAAAAAATTATACACATTGAGAAGCGTATATACGCTGGAAATGAGCGTATATACGCTCCTCACCTGCGTATATACGCTCATCCCAGCGTATATACGCAGGGTTTTTTCCTGCCTCGTTTTGCCTCGTGCCTATAAATACTCCCTGCCTTGCTCAGTTCGAGACACGACTTCATACGCACATTCACGACTCAGAACCTTCACAATTTCACAAGACTCAAGTCACAAGACACATCAAAACACTCTCAAAACACTCAAAACACATTCGATTTCAATTCAAAGCATCGATTCTCTTCGAATCAACAAGCGAAATAAGGGTATAAATCTGAGATTACTCACCAAAAACCTTTCTTTCACTCTTTTTCAATTCCTTTTGTCTCTTTTAATTTGACTAACCATTATTTTGAGTTTTAATTCAATTAAAGCAATGTAGAAACTCACTTGTTAATGGTTTCATGTAAATATGTAGGTTTTTCTTAATATTTTCATTGTTTCCATGGTTTTTCTTGTTTTTCATTTATTATTATACATATTATTATTGTCAATACTAACGCGTTTGTTTGTCTCATTTAGCGATTCAATCAAAAGGCGATTCCTTGAGTTTTATTCTTATTCTAACGATTTGATTGTTTGCAGTGATAAGGTGAGAAGGGCGCACATACATATAATTATGCCTTACTAACCTTTGTTTTTCATGTCTCTTATGTATATATATTCAATCACACTTGTATATATTGTTTAAACAAGACCGGAATTTAATCGTTTGTCACATTAAAGTCAGATAATCATGGACGACCGGTTTTCTAAGCACCTTATTAACATTGACTAACAATCAAGTGACCGCCTTATTCATTGTAGAAGTCTTGGTTTGTTTATAATAGCAACCCACCTAGTAATTAGGGCACTTTCAAAGTCAAATCAATAGGCTCTTTTGAATTCAATTGTTATGATTTATGGAACTACAATGAGACCGAGTAGAGGCCGCTACATGCGGGCGAATTGGGTTACAGATCTGATTCGTACCATGTCCCCGAACCCACGACTGGTTACTTGATTGGACGTGGGGCCATTAATTTGGCACCAATGTTTCGGGCGTCCGTGAATAACCTATATAGGCACGGTGGCGATCCCCTCAATTCGACGACACACCCCAACGCATTCACATGCGGATTCCATGGCTCAACTCCATGACACTGAAGCTGAGGTCACGCCCCTGCCTAAGGCGGGGCGAAGCCCTACAGTTTTTGGCGACTTCACTGGGGATAATCACCATTTGGTGAGTGGACAGACTTGAAAGTCTCGTAGTTCCATATTCATAATCAATTGAATTTTGCTTGTGACCCTTCGAATAGGGTCATGTCTTAGGCACCTTGGTCTCAATATGGGCATGTTCTATGCTCGAGATCACCTTAAGGGGGGATTTTATCTTGGTTGCATGTGGTTAATTGATCACATGGCTAAGGTAAGTCCTATCCCGCCCATGCCGCGTATGCACGTGTTACTAGATGCGTGTATATAAGGGGTATCTCGGCCATACATCACCAATCTTGTGGTGGTGAAATTGGACCCAGCTCTACTCTTAGGCATGGTACACTATCAGACTTAACCAAGCCGACTTATAGTTCACTTAGATCCTGACCTTAAGTGAATAATTGGTTTTGTGTTTCAATCAATGTGCTTGTTAACTTGTGACTCTTTGTTCAGTCCAAATTCTTAGCCACCAACTAAGCCCAGTCCCTTAATCTATGGTTTTGGTTCAAGACATGAAGTTTGTTGATCCATTAGGCCCATTCCAATCCAATTCAATTCAAACTCCATTCGACCTAGAGTCTGACTTAGGTTCGATTCCAATCCAAGAGTCTTAAATCTGACTTAGATTCGACCTTTTGAACCTTAAACCTAAATTAGGTTCAATTCAATTCCAATTCAAAAACCTTAAATCTGAATTAGGTTCAATTCAATTTCAACCCAAGAGCCTTGAATCTGAATTAGGTTCGCTTCAACTTCAACTTCTAAGAACCTTAAAACTGAATTAGGTTCGATCATAGACTCAACCCTAGGAAACTTTGATTCAAGGCTAGGCCCATTCAATTTCAAGTGGCTCGTAGGTCTAAGAGGTCCTTAATTCTGAAATAGGCCCATCTTAGGTTTGAATCTTTCTCGAGTCTAGCACCTTAAATCAGATTTAGGTCTAGCCCATTCAAGTCTACTTTCGAGTTCAGTTCCTTAAGTCCAGAACCTCAAAACTGAGTTAGGTTTGTTCTTAAGAGTTTTACCAATCTTTTGTTTCTGGGTTCTAAAGTGTAATTTCTTGATTTCAGCAAGATAGCAAAGACTCGCAACTTGTCTCTGGGGCCCAAAGAGGCAAGAAGTCAAACACATCCTACCTCCACAAAAGGCCCATGTCTCTTGACCCTCCATCATCCACAAAAAAGCCTAATCCTACCTCCTTGGCCCAACTGGAAAAACATCAAACACCACTACCATCAAAGCCTCATGAGTCACCCCAAGGCGTGGGTCATCGATCTGCGCGGCCTTCTCTGATTGAGTCATAGAGTCCTAGTCCTAGCCATGTGTCCCTTTCAATTCCTGTCCCTTGAGTCTATGTAGTCTCTTCCTATACAATAAGCCGTGTACATTCAACACTCATTTGTTTTTGGCAATATTATTTTCTAATTCTATGCAAGTCTCAACACTCATTGGCCACAATTGGTTTAATCTAATGCTGATTAATTATTTAATTTGAACAATGCCCAAGAGAGGCCTTCTTTCACAGCTCCACAAAATGACCCTTCCCTTCCATTCCCTTTGTCACATCAAATCAAAATCCCTTGCAACCTTTTGAGCCACAAACACTATCATTTAGCCTATCTTTCTTTCATCACCCACATCTACCTAACCAAACGGTGCGTAGGAAAAGACGCGTGCAAAAGAAAGAAAAGAAAAAAAAAAGAATAAACGGGCAAAAGCAAAAATCAAAGTTCAATACAAAAGTCTTCACAAATCAATCCAATACAAATCCAAAGTTCAAAGCCCAATTCAAACAAAAAGCAAGAGTCTAAAAAGCACACTGCGCACCGTGGGTCACTTCATAAACATCAAGCCTCTTTCAACCCTCAAACCACAGCCTCACATTACAACCACAAAAGCCCTCTCACACGAGGCATTGTTCAAATCATCATCAGAACTACGTTGGTCTGATTCCGTAAGGATACGTAGGAAGCCTCTTCTCGAGGTTCGACCGCATCAGCATTAACATTAAATCATTTGAGGCCTCTTGAGTGCTTTGACTTGCTAAGAATTCGATTATGGTTTTGCCAGTTTAGAACCTGACATAGACTCATGTTTGAACCAACATCATTGGCCAACCTCGCGTCTAGCCACATCTTTGACCCCTAGTCACAAATTTGACCCTTTTTATTTCTCGAACCATAGCCTATTCTTTGGTCACCTTCAAGGACTCATTGACTCAATCCCAAAGAAGTAAAGCCACCTGACCTTTGGGTCAGTACATCTTGTTGGGGAACTCATCCATGCAATCCATCCACCTTCCCTATGTTGACTCTAAGCCGTAAGCCACGTTGTCTCAAAGCCTCGCTGGGGGATTCGTCGCCATCATGGCCCCTTAATTTCCAGTTGGGGGCTTCTTGTCTCCTAAGGTCCTATTACGTGTTCGAGTCTTTTGCTATCAAGTGGAAATCCTGAAAAATCACTTTTGGACCCTGTCTCTTTCCAATCAAAGTCACTGTCTCGCCAATGTTAAGTCAAGTCTCGTCCAAATGTCACCTTTCTCTAAATGACACTCTTCAATTGGCACTTGGTACTAGGATTAGACTCTAGTATCGTCCTTTCATGTCTAGAACCAGACCTAGACAAGACTCTTTCAAAGGCTCATTCAAATCATGTCTAGAATCAGACCTAGACAAGTCACTTTCAAATCATGTCTAGAATCAGACCTAGACAAGTCACTTTCAAATCATGTCTAGAATCAGACCTAGACAAGACACTTTCAAATCATGTCTTGAACCAGACCTAGACAAGCCACTTTCAATGACTCTCTCAAACCATGTCTAAAACCAGACCTAGACAAGACTCCTTCAATGACTCTCTCCAACCATGTCTAGAATCAGACCTAGACAAAGACCCTTTCAAATTCAAAGACTCTCTCAAATCATGTCTAAAACCAGACCTAGACAAGACACTTTCAATGACTCTCTCAAACCATGTCTAAAACCAGACCTAGACAAGACTCCTTCAATGACTCTCTCAAACCATGTCTAAAACCAGACCTAGACAAGACTCCTTCAAAGACTCTTTCAAACCATGTCTAAAACCAGACCTAGACAAGACCCTTTCAATAACTCTCTCAGAATCATGTCTAAAACCAGACCTAGACGAGACCCTTTCAAGTTCTATGACTCTTTCAAACTATGTCTAGAACCAGACCTAGACAAGGCCCTTCCAAATTCAAAGACTCTTTGACTCTTGCCTCTCTCTCAATCTCAAGGTCACAAGTTACAAGTCAACATTGCATGCAAATTCGCTAGACATAAAAACAGACCTATGTCGTCACCAAGGTAGTCCTTAATCCTGAATTAGGGCTATCGTTTTCAAGTCAATGCTCATTTCTTCGGAAAGCATGGGACGCACCTGCATTTCTCCCAGTCAGCCAAACGGGGAAATGACCGCTCAAGGACTCAGACACATACAAGCACATCGAACCGCATGGGACACGGCTACAGGTAAAACTAACCTTTGTTTTGCAGGTACCGGCGAAAAAGGGTAACTCAGGGTCGCAGAACGTCTTGAGTTGCTCTCCGTCCCGAATCGAATACTTTGACTTTCGTCTTACGAAACTATCGTCTCTCCAGACTCAGTCAAAGTGGGGGCTTCTGTAGACACCTGAAAATGTGTCTCCCCAAATGAGTAATCCGTGATGAAATATACCGCGTCTCGCGTTTGTTTCGACTCGGAAAAGATGCTTTGAACTCACGAAAGTTGGAAATACGTGAGGTCGTACTCGGAATTATTGAGCAAAGGTCATACAAGGCAAACATGTTTTCTTTCGGTTTTCTCGATAAACTCAAAGGTTTTCGAAGGTTTTCAAACAAGTCACGCTGGCGATTCTCGTGCTTTTTGTTTTCCATCATGTGCGTCACATTTTTCTGAATCCGCCAATATTTTTAAATTATTTTTCTGATTTTTCTATGATTTTCTATGAATTTTGCAATGTTTAAATACGCAGAATACGCAGAAAATACGTGAATAATTAGAAAATACTCCGGAAATACGTGGAACCTTCTAGAACATTCTAGAAATCCTTGCTTGGAGAGCAAGGGTGTCTAGGTGCGTCGAATCAAGGGAAATCACGAATAAAATCGGAGGAAATCAAAACATATCGAGATTTTTGGAAAAAATATGCAAAACCATTGAGCGTATATACGCTGAAATGGAGCGTATATACGCTCCTGATGAGCGTATATACGCTCCATTTGAGCGTATATACGCTCAACAATACACACGATTCTTGCCAAAAAATTATACACATTGAGAAGCGTATATACGCTGGAAATGAGCGTATATACGCTCCTCACCTGCGTATATACGCTCATCCCAGCGTATATACGCAGGGTTTTTTTCCTGCCTCGTTTTGCCTCGTGCCTATAAATACTCCCTGCCTTGCTCAGTTCGAGATACGACCTTCATACGCACATTCACGACTCAGAACCTTCACAATTTCACAAGACTCAAGTCACAAGACACATCAAAACACTCTCAAAACACTCAAAACACATTCGATTTCAATTCAAAGCATCGATTCTCTTCGAATCAACAAGCGAAATAAGGGTATAAATCTGAGATTACTCACCAAAAACCTTTCTTTCACTCTTTTTCAATTCCTTTTGTCTCTTTTAATTTGACTAACCATTATTTTGAGTTTTAATTCAATTAAAGCAATGTAGAAACTCACTTGTTAATGGTTTCATGTAAATATGTAGGTTTTTCTTAATATTTTCATTGTTTCCATGGTTTTTCTTGTTTTTCATTTATTATTATACATATTATTATTGTCAATACTAACGCGTTTGTTTGTCTCATTTAGCGATTCAATCAAAAGGCGATTCCTTGAGTTTTATTCTTATTCTAACGATTTGATTGTTTGCAGTGATAAGGTGAGAAGGGCGCACATACATATAATTATGCCTTACTAACCTTTGTTTTTCATGTCTCTTATGTATATATATTCAATCACACTTGTATATATTGCTTAAACAAGACCGGAATTTAATCGTTTGTCACATTAAAGTCAGATAATCATGGACGACCGGTTTTCTAAGCACCTTATTAACATTGACTAACAATCAAGTGACCGCCTTATTCATTGTAGAAGTCTTGGTTTGTTTATAATAGCAACCCACCTAGTAATTAGGGCACTTTCAAAGTCAAATCAATAGGCTCTTTTGAATTCAATTGTTATGATTTATGGAACTACAATGAGACCGAGTAGAGGCCGCTACATGCGGGCGAATTGGGTTACAGATCTGATTCGTACCATGTCCCCGAACCCACGACTGGTTACTTGATTGGACGTGGGGCCATTAATTTGGCACCAATGTTTCGGGCGTCCGTGAATAACCTATATAGGCACGGTGGCGATCCCCTCAATTCGATGACACACCCCAACGCATTCACATGCGGATTCCATGGCTCAACTCCATGACACTGAAGCTGAGGTCAACGCCCCTCGCCTAAGGCGGGGCGAAGCCCTACAGGAGGTTAAAAGGATATAGCTGGTATTGGGATTCCACATTCAAAATTTTTTCATGATTAAGTTGGAGCTTATGTTGGAGGTTACCATATTTGCGAGAATGCCAGTCTTTTAGCGCCACTTTAATGAAAGTAAGTTTCTTGGCTAAACAAAATAAACGAGAGCCTTGCGTGCGGTTAAGCCAACATTTACGAACAATTGTTTCCGCTTCTTTGTCAAGCGTCCAGGCATTCTGAAAGAGAAACTTAGAAAGTAATGGAGTAGAGGCAGACGAAGTAGATAGACAGATGGGGCTATGATCCGAACAAGAAAACTGTTCGTATGATAGGGAAGTAGAGGGATACATGTTATTCCAAGAGGAGGAGACAAGGCAACGATCTAAACGTTCATAAATAGTATAAGGACCAATGGTTTTCTTTTAGGAAAATGCTTTGCAGGTAGCAGGAATGTCATATGCATCTAAGACGGAAACGAAATTGTGAAGACGATTACAGTTATGAGGAAGAAGGGGATTACCTCCCATTTTATCTATTGAATGCAACATAATATTTAGATCTAATGATGAGACATGGAATTGTAAGTGACAACGTTAAGCCTAGGAGATAATCCCATAACACAGTTTTATCACGTTCCTGAGTTGGGGCATAAATAATGAACAAGTGGAAAGTAGTATTGAGGTCTTTATCAGAGACCACGAAACAACCAAGTTTATGTTCAAGTGATTGAATGTGTATAGAGATATTGATAGAGTTCCAACAAATCAACATTCCACCACAATGGCCTTGAGGGTGGATAATTTGAACGTGTTCAAATCCTAAAGTTTTGTTAAGGCGAGAACTATTTGTAGGGGAGCACATTGTTTCAATGGCTATAAATATATCCGGGTGAAAACGTCGACGGAGACAAATAATTTCACTTATTGTTTGGGCGCGTTTAGAACCATGAACATTCCAACTAATAATCTTCATAAAAAAAGGAGGCGATAACAGATGGGTCCAAAGGGAGATAAAAAAAATACAAGAGAGGAGGAAATAAGACAAAATTTGTATAAATACATACATGAAAGAGCAACCAGAAACAAACAAGAAGTATAGTAATAAACAATAGAGACCAATTATTAAATAAAAACGGATACAAAAGTAGTATACAAAAGACTAAGCAAAGAAAGGAAACCAAATAACAGAATAACAAATACAAAAAAAGAAATAACATATAAATAAAAATGCTACCCATTAAGAAGCAAAGCCAATGTCCAAAAATTAGCCAACTTAGCAAGGAGGGAGTGGAAGCCAATTTTCCTTTGAACTTTACACCCTTACCTCTTTCAAACCAACCAGAAAAAGGTGCAAAAACGAAAGAATTATTCTCACTTTTTTCTTTGAATAAGATGGGAGGATTTGGACTTTCAAAGTAAGAATAAGAAGAGGAAAAAACTGATTTCAAGAAGCACAAAGCAGAATGTTTATTTAGAGGGTGATGAATATTTTGTGGTGCTCTCTTGTGTTTTGAATCGGAAGTAGAAATGGAGACTTCCCCACCCTTGAATCCCACAACAAAAATTTTCCTCATGTCTTTTTCAAGGACACATAACTTGCCACGCTTTAATTCGCATGAAAAGAAATATGGGGGGGGTCATAAAATGGGGAGGTAAGAAGAGACACTCTAATAGGAAGGGTTAATTCGAAATTTTCAAGAGAGGAGAAAGGATCATCTTGTTTAGCCATGAGAGTAGGAATGATTTTCTCATGAGAAGAATTTGAAAGACTCAAATTTTCTACTAGGGTTTGTGAGGTGTCGAAAAGAATATGACCATCATCATTTTTATCACATACCTTTTCTTCCTTGATGATAGTAGAAAAATTTGTGTCCACATGGCCATCACTTGCCACTTCAAACTCGTCATCTGTTGCCTCCAAAGGGTCACCATCATCCGGCCCTAATATCACTTTGTCTTCCTCTTTTGGCTCATCATCTTGTTTCGCTTGGTTTCACTTCTTTTCCTCATTTTCCGTGACCTCACACAGAATAGCAAGCCTATCAAACTCCTTGATGTAGCCCTCGGCTGACTCTCCATTTTGTTGCAAAGTGCTCCACTTCACATATTGGCTTTGCTTGTAATTGTGAGGAATAAAACGATCCCTTATTCTTTTCTTTAACTTGTTCCAAGTAGTAATGGAAGCCTTGCCCCTAAGGGTACGACCTCTTTGTTCTCCTTGCAACCAACTGTCACCATAGCCCTTCAGTTTGACTTTGGCAATTTGTATTTCTGGACCTCCTCTTGAATGTCCTTGCTTTCAAAGTACCTCTCCAAGGATTTCTCCCACTCCAAGTACTTTTTTGGATCAAGTGTCCCATCAAAGGTAGGAACGTCCAATTTGAGACTCCTATCTTCCCTCCTAGGTGGAGGTTCATCACCTTGATCTCTCCTTTTCTCGCTCGTTCATGAGTCTTGCCATCAAGGCAGCAAGATTCCCTTGTAGAATGGCATTGGTTTCGGCCAACCTCTCTTGATTAGCCATGGAACAATTGAGAGCTTCTAAAGCTACCCTGAAATCTTGGTTCTCTCCCATGGTTTGTAGGTATTCGACCCCTTTGGAAGAATTTAAGAAAACTCTCCCCCTACCTGACGCGCCAAATGATGTGTAAACAAATAGGGAAACTTGTTCACAAAATGATTAGAATGCGTGTGATGTGTTTAGATTGATTTAGGGATGACAACTTAGAGTAATCAAGTAAGTTTAGGGGAACTCTCACCCTTAACTTGAGGATATAACAAGGAGGAACTCTCACTCACTTGTTTGGGCGTAGAAGTGTTTAGGGAACTCTCAACCTAGACAACAACTACAAGTTTAGTTTTAGGAACTCTCACTAAAACTACACCCCTTCAAATTTGAGACACTCTCGAATTTGGACAAATAACTTTAACTTACGCAAGTCAAAATTAACAAAAAAACTTTAGAAGTTTAGGCAATGATCTGAACGTCCTTTCATTCATAATTTGCAAGCCTTATATAGCTTGAGTTACAATCAATAATGCCTTTACAAATTCTAATAACAAACTGAAAAATAAAACCGAAATAAAGGGATGATTAATCAGGTTATAACGTCCCAATTAAACTCCATTACATTCTAATTATTTTCCTAATTAAGAGAGCTTAAAATAAGGAAATAATAATTCAAAATAAACGTTACAAAGCTGTCCAGATTCGCCCACAAAAGCTGCCTTGAAACACGCCATGTAACTGCCCAATTAAAGAGATTAAACACCAGCTTAAAATCCCTTAATTTACGCCTTGTAACTGCCCAATTAAAGAGATTAAACACCAGCTTAAATTTCCTTAATTTACGCCCAAAACGTCTGGAATTATCAAGCTTCAAAACCAGCATAGAATACTCCTTAATTCACGCCCCAAACTGCCAAGAATTAAACTCCCAATCAGTTGGAAATTAATCCCCTTGTAACCATCCTTTCCCATGCATCATGCAAGTCCATTAAGCCTCATTTATTCTTCAAATAAACCAGAAAAACGCCCCCATTAAAGTGATTAAAAACCAGCTTAAAAGTCAGCCCAGATTCCCCTTAAAATACGCCCTCAATTATGCCCAGATTGTGAATTCAGTCAAAATTTAAATCAGTCCAAATTTAAATTCCAACCAGCTTGGAATTAAATTGTGTAACCGATTATTCTAATTAAAATAGAACAATAACACTTAGCAAAGTGCAACCATTAGGGGAAATATGAGGACCATGCACGCTAAAGTCTTTAGGACTTACATCGAAATTGGACTTGGACAAAATCAGCTCCCTTGCATTGGACTCTTGGACTTGACCATTTGGACCATTTGACTCTTGACCACTTTGGTCATCCTCCCCTTCTTCGAAAGGAATTGTCCTCAARTCTTCATCTAAATACAACTCGATTTTACAAGAAAACAAAGTTGCYATTGACCTGGGCAAAATCTGGACTAGAATTTGGACCAATTGGACAATTCGGACCAAACTAGTTTATTTGGACTGGACTGAAATTTGCAACCACAGTCTGAATTGTGTTACAAACTTGACACGACTTAGATAAAGTAAATAAACTAAAAATAAGTTGATCCAAACTTYAACAAACGAATTAAGACTCAAGAATCAAGTTGGACTTTATTGGATTTGGACTGATTTCAGAAAACAAGGAAACCTTGTTGCAAAATTGCAACAGACTCCCCTTCTTTGAGAAGCTTGTCCTCAAGCTTAGATAGCTTAATCAAGATCAACATGAGCCATTTGAGCGCAAGCAAGAGTTTAAAACTCCAAGGATGCACTCTCCAAATCAAGCACTCGACATGAATGCTTTTATACCATTTTCGGACCTTCTTGCTTTTGAATTCAACCTTGGGACAGAAAGGAGATGATTTTATTTTGGCACGCTTAGACTTTCTTCCATAGGTCCRCAAATCATTCATAAGCATTGGAATAAGCAGCCTAAKGGATGAAAAATCAATCCCCTTAATTCGGACATGTTTCCTCACAAATTTTGTATCATGAACAAGAGGGGAATGTGGACTTCCAATTTTGGACAGATTGCTAGAGCATAATTTTCCTTTGAACTTTACACCCTTACCTCTTTCAAACCAACCAGAAAAAGGTGCAAAAACGAAAGAATTATTCTCACTTTTTTCTTTGAATAAGATGGGAGGATTTGGACTTTCAAAGTAAGAATAAGAAGAGGAAAAAACTGATTTCAAGAAGCACAAAGCAGAATGTTTKTTTGGAGGGTGATGAATATTTTGTGGTGCTCTCTTGTGTTTTGAATCAAAAGTAGAAATGGAGACTTCCCCACCCTTTAATCCCACAACAAACATTTTCCACATGTGTTTTTCAAGGACACATAACTTGCCACGCTTTAATTTGCATGAAAAGAAATATGGGGGGTCATAAAATGGGGAGGTAAGAAGAGAGACCCTAATAGGAAGGGTTAATTCGAAATTTTCAACAGAGGAMAAAGGATCATCTTGTTTAGCCATGAGAGTAGGAATAATTTTCTCATGAGAAGAATTTGAAAGACTCAAATTTTCTACTAGGGTTTGTGAGGTGTCGAAAAGAATATGACCATCATCATTTTTATCACATACCTTTTCTTCCTTGATGATAGTAGAAAAATTTGTGTCCACATGGCCATCACTTGCCACTTCAAACTCATCATCTGTGGCCTCCAAAGGGTCACCATCATCCGGCCCTAATATCACTTCATCTTCCTCTTTTGGGTCATCATTTTGTTTCGCTTGGTTTTGTTTCTTTTCCTCATTTTTCGTGACCTCACACACAATAGCAAGCCTATCAACTCTCTTGATGTAGCCCCGCTGACTCCCATTTTGTTGCAAGTGCTATCCATCAACAATGGCTTTGCTTGTAATGGTGAGGAGACTAAAACAGGAAACCTCATCTTTCTTAACTAACTTATCCTAAGTTCAGAAGGAACTCGCTGATATGGAGCCCTAGCCCGACCTCGTTCGTTCTCCTTGCCAACAGACATGTCTACCATAGCCCTGTAGTCTTAGACTTGGCAATTTCTATTTCTGGGACCTCCTCTTGGATGTCCTTGCTTCAAAGTACCTCTCTAAGGATTTTTCCCACTCCAAGTACTTTTTTTGATCAAAGGTGTCCATCAAAGGTAGGAACGTCATTTGAGACTCCTATCTTTCCTCTAGGTGAGAGGTTTATCACCTTGATCTCTCTTTTCCGCTGTTTCATGGTGCTTGCCACAAGGCATGCAAGTTCCCTTGTAGAATGCATTGGTTTCGGCCAACCTTCTCTTGATTAGCCATGGACGATGAGAGCTTCTAGCTACCCTAAATCTTGGTTCTCTCCCATGGTTTGTAGGTATTTGACCCCTTTGGAAGAATTTAAGAAACTTCCCCCTACCTGACGCACAGTCCAAATTATGTGAAACAATATGAAATTGTTCACAAATGATTAGAATGCGTGTGATTGTTTAGATATTTAGGATGGACAACTTAGATAATCAAGATAAGTTTAGGGAAACTCTCACCCTTACTTAGGATATACAAGGAGGAACTCTCCTCACTTGTTTGGGTGTTAAGTGTTTAGGGAACTCTCAACCTAGACAACAACTACAAGTTTACTTTTAGGAACTCTCACTAAAAACTTCCTTCCTTCAATTTGAGACATCTCGAATTTGGTCAAATAACTTTAACTTCGCAGTCAAATTAACAAACAAACTTTAGAGTTTAGGCAATAATCTTGTGTCCTTTCATTCATAATTTGCAGGCCTTATATAGCTTGAGTTACAATCAATATGCCTTTACAAATTCTAATAACAAACTGAAAAATTAAAACCGAAATAAAGGATGATTAATCAGCTTATACGTCGCCAATTAACTCCATTACAAATCTGATTATTTTCCATTAGAGAGCATAAATAGGAAAAGAAAATTAAAATAAACGTTACAAAGCTGTCCAGATTCGCCCACAAAAGTTGCCTTGAACACGCCTTGTAACTGCCCATTAAAGAGATTAAACCAGCTTAAAATCCCTTAATTTACGCCTTGTAACTGCCCAATTAAAGAGATTAAACACCAGCTTAAAATCCCTTAATTTACGCCCAAAACGTATGGAATTATCAAGCTTCAAAACCAGCATAGAATACTCTTAATTCACGCCCCCAAACTGCCAGGAATTAAACTCCCAATCAGTTGGAAATTAACCCCTGTAACCGTCCTTTCCCATGCATCATGCACGTCCATTAAGCCTCATTTATTCTTCAAAATAAACAAGAAACGCCCCTACTAAATTATTAAAAACCAGTTTAAAAGTCATCGAGATTTCCCCTTAAAATGCCCCTCAAATTCTGCCCAGATTGTGAATTCAGTCCAAAAAATCATTCAAATTTGAATATCCAACCAGCTTTGGAATAATTGTTGTAGACCGATTATTCTAAGTTAAAAATGAACTAGTCAACACTTAGCAAAGTGCAACCATTAGGGGAAATATGAGGACCACTGACGCCAGGTAATCTTTAGGACTTACATCGGAAATCGGACGTTGGACAAAATCAGCTCTTGCATGGGACTCTTGGACATTGCCCATTTGGACCATATTGATCTTGACCACTTTGGTCATTCCTCCCCTTCTTCGAAAGGAATTGTCCTCAATTTTAGTCTAAATAACTCGATTTTACAAGAAAACAAAGGTTGCAATTGACCTGGGCAAAAATCATTGGACTAGTAAATATTTTGGACAAATGCTAATCTCGGACAAACTAGTTTATTTTGGACTGGACTGAATTTGCAACCCCAGTCTGATTGTGTTTACAAACTTGACACGACTTAGATAAAGTAAAATAAACTAAAATAAGTTTGATCACAACTTGACAAACGACACAAGATCACAGAATCAAGTGACTGGAACGTTTATGGTTTGCGACTGATTTCAAGAAAACAAGGAATACCGTTAATTGCAACAGGACTCCCCTTCTTGGAAGCTTGTCCTCAAGCTTATAGATAACTTATCAAGATCAACATGAGCCATTTGAGCGAAGCAAGAGTTTAAAACTCCAAGGGATGCACTCGCCAATCAACACTCACGGCCATATGAATGCTTTATACCATTTCGGACCTTCTTGCTTTTGAATTAACCTTGGGGAAGAAAGAGATGATTTTATTTTGGCACGCTGTAGACTTTCCTCCATAGGTCCCCAAATCAATCATAAGCATTGGAATAAGCAGCCAAGGATGAAAAATCAATCCCTTAATTCGGACATGTTTCCTCACAAATTTTGTATCATGAACAAGAGGGGAATGTGGACTGCCAATTTTGGACAGATTGCTAGGCATAATTTTCCTTTGAACTTTATATGTAGTGCTGAGATTTTTGGGAAGTTTTTTAGTACTTGTTGCATAAAATGATCTGCCCTTTTGAGGGGTGATACTAGCCTACCTAACTCCATTTTATTGTTTTACTACTTGTGTTCAGCACCGTTGTCTTGCTATAAATATGTCTACATCATAATCGCATTCCATTGTTTTAGATATCAAACAGGTTTTCATGCATCATTGTTTGCTTCTTTATTTGAATTTGCTTTTTTTATTGATGATCTTCCAGAAATTGTTAAATTTGAAATATTCTCCTCACATTTAATTTATCCAACCCGTAGCTCATGTCCTCGTTGATTAAGTAAAACTATGCCCAGTTCACAACCCTTTGAAAGCAATTTTGTTTATAAGCATATGCCTATCATTTTAAATATAAAAAGAGTTTCTAGCTGTGTTTTGGGAGCCATTCTTGACTGTAGAGACAAACTCAGTTCTGAACTGTTATCCTATATTCCTATGGTCTCAAGAAGAAAATTCTTATGTTTGATATTTATTTTTCCTTCTTTGTTAATTTAAGTTTGAGCAATTATCTTTTATCTTTGAGRTGTTGGATTCGTGGATGAGTCCTGCTAGCCTGGTGTTACAAAGCTACTAGATTATGAATTAGTCAAGTCTAGGCCGTTGGAAAACCGCTTTCGGGAACGTTTTAGATAGTAAGTGTGGGGCTGTAACTGCCACATTAACCATTAATAATTTTGTCAATTTTAATACACCTTTCTAAAGTCAATCAATTTATTTGTGTTAGTCTTGATCATATTGCTTTGGAATTTCTGGAGAAGATGCTGATTCTTGATCCCCCAAAGGTATGATTTGGACGAGTACACTTAGTTTGCTTTAAAAAAAGCAATGCCCTAATCCTGTTTCTTTTTCACGTTTCAAACAATCCTTGTGAATACGGAGGATGACTATAGTTGATGCTCTTGGTTTTGAGTACTTTCTGGCTGATCCGTTGCCTTGGGATCCTCAGAGGTTCCTTTATTTCCTCTTTCCTTTGATAGTTATCATTTTTACCACATCTTTTAAAGTCTTTGTAAATGCATATTCTTATGTGGTATTTATCTGCTCATCAAACCCAGTTCTTTTRTATCCTGTAACAGGTTGCCAAAATACAAATAATCACYCGCACTCCTGACTAAAAAGAAATATCAAGCGCAACAACAACAAGGGAAATCACTTAATCCTCAGGCACTTCCCTTTATCCTAGAAAGAAGACAGGCTGGACCTAACAAGCTGATGTGTAAACTAATTAGGAAATTTGTTCACAAATGTTTAAAATAGGCAGAATGTGTTTAGCAATGTCTCTCTTTAACAATGGAATAAAAATTAAGTAAGTTTAGGGGAACTCTCACCCTTAACTTGAGGATATAACAAGGAGGAACTCTCACTCACTTGTTTGGGGCAGTAAAGAAAAGGGAACTCTCACC
>SNQN01000499.1:27352-46510 GCA_008642245.1 Bassia scoparia
CACAAGGACTCATAGATTCACGCACATACCCCATACTCATCAACTCCTCTATTTGTCTTTGTAACTCCTTAGTTTCCAAAGGATTACATCTATAGGCAGGCTTGTTAGGCAAAGGAGCACCAGGAATAAGATCAATTTGGTGTTCAATACCCCTCAAAGGTGGTAACCCCTTAGGCAATTCATKAGGGAAAACATCTTCAAAGTCTTTAATTAATTGAGCCAATTTAGGATTTTGACTCACAAATTTATCATGGACTTCTTTGGAATACAACATGTACACCTCACGCTTACCTTCAATCTCCCTCTCAAATTCTTTAAAAGAAAGTAAAGACACKTCCTTAGATTGTTTAACATTTTGTYAAAAACGTGGGGGTGGTAAGGGATGTAATGTCTTTTGTTTTCCTTGGTGAGTTATAGTGTAAGTATTATGAAAGCCATCATGAATGGACTTTCGATCAGTTTGCCATGGCCTACCAAGTAATATATGACACGCTTCCATTGACACAACATCACATAATTGAGAATCGTGATAAGAACCAATGGAAAAACTAACCATGCTTTGCTTTCTAACCCCCGTGCAAGAATTAGAATCTAACCAACTCAACTTATAAGGATGTGGATGAATTGTAGTTATAAGACCAAGTTTGGTTACCAATGCCTTAGAAACCGTATTTGCCTCACTCCCACTATCAATAATCAAATCACATACCTCGCCTTCAACCTTGCATTTAGTGATGAAAACGTGTTGTCTTTGAGGTGCTATGGGCTCCTCCACATGAGCTTGCAACGCCCTCCTCACCACTAGGCTTTGCTTGGCCTCCTCTTCTGGAAAGCAATGATCTTCCTCCTCATCTTCCTCATTGGGGCTCACGTCCTCCACTTCTTCAGTTTCGAACTCCTCCCAGTTGATGGTTTGATTGGKAATGAGCTTGACCTCTTGCATAGTCAAAGCCCTTGAATTTGGACAATCTTTCTTGAAATGCCCTCTTCCTCCACACTTGTAACATACAATGTCACTAAGTTTGAAGTCCTTCTTGTCTTTCTTAGGTGGGTCATTCGGCTTACCCATTGAGGAACTCTCCTTTGGAGGGAAAGTAGGCTTTCTTATRACTGGGGGTGGATAAGTCGCCTTCTTCTTCCTCTTAGAAWCAAACTTGATTGCAAGTTTGCAAGCTTCAGCAAAGGTTAAATTGGTATAACCCTCAAGCTTCTCTTGTAAATCATGGTCCAAACCAGCAATGAATCGTCCCATCTTGAGRTCTTCATTRTCAGTGACTTCACACACAATGGCAAGTCTATCAAACTCCTTGATGTACTCCTCAACTGGACCACCCTTTTGTTGTAAAGTACTCCACTTTAACATATTACTTTGTTTGTAATTGTGAGGACTGAAGCGATCCCTCATCCGTTTCTTCAACTTAGACAGTTGAAATAGAAGCTTTACCCTAAGGGTACGACCCCTTGTTCTCCTTGCAACCAACTATCACCATAGCCTTTCAGTTTGACTTTGGCAATCTTGTATTTTGCTCTTCTTCTTGGATGTCTTTGTACTCAAAGTACCTCTCCAAAGACTTCTCCCATTCTAGGTACTTTTCAGGGTCAAGGTACCATCAAAAGCAGGAATATCACTTTAAGACTCCTATCTTCCCTAGGGTGAGGATCATCATCATGTCTCTTCTATCACGATCAGTCATAGCCTTGCATTAGGCAGCAAGGTTCCCTTTAAATCGGCATTCATTTCAACCGAACGATTGAGTGCTTCTTAAAGCCGTCCTCAAGTCTTGATTTTCACCCATTGTAAGTAGGTAATCGCCCTCTGGAAAATTTAAGAAATTTCCCCTACCTGACGCGCCAAATGATGTGTAAACTAATTAGGAAATTTGTTCACAAATGTTTAAAATAGGCAGAATGTGTTTAGCAATGTCTCTCTTTAACAATGGAATAAAAATAAGTAATTTAGGGGAACTCTCAACCTTAACTTGAGGATATAACAAGGAGGAACTCTCACTCACTTGTTTGGGGCAGTAAAAAAGGGAACTCTCACCGATTCGTTTACTAACAGTTTAGGTCAAGGAACATCTCACCAAGACTCAAACCTCTCAACTTGAGATCAAACACTCGAAATTGGAAAAAAGACAACTTGAGATCAAACACTCGAAGTTAAACAAATACTTGTGTAGTTTTGGCAAAAATCTGGAATATCGTTTCATTCAACAAATTAGCTATATATAGCCATCATTACAACTCTTCACTTGCTAAGTATAAACAGCAAAAATAAAAGAAACTAAAGCCGTTAATTAATTAATCCTATAACGGCTAAGCTGGAAAACAAACTAAGATAATAAATGGTCACAAACCACGACCAAATAATATCCTTATTAAACTGAATTATTAAACTAATAAACTAAGCTTAAAATCAGCAAGAACAATTAAAGGAAAACGGCTAAGCATTAACAGTAACCGTCCAGCATTAAACGCTCACCAAGCTGTCCAGATTGCTTCTTTAAAATTTGTAACCGTCCAATTAAAGCTTCAATAAATCACTTTTAATCAGCAAGTAAAGGCATAAAACCGCCCCATTAATCAAAGTGTCTTGGCTAATTATTCTGCTCAAAGATTCCACAAGCATTAAAATGTAACCGTTACACTTTAAATGCCATTAACCTGCTTGTCTCGTGTCAAAATAGCTGCTGCAATATTCCTTGTAACCGTTGCTTTAATTGCTAATTAAGCCTCCTTATTCTGATTAATCAAGCTACAAAACGCCTCAATTAAGCCCCACTAATTCAGTCCAAGTTCATGTGCCCAAAATCAGTCCAGATTCCTTTCCCAGATTTTCCAAATTGGAAACTTTCCAGATTTTCCAATWTGGAAATTTCCAGATTGACCAGCAAGTTTGTAACCGTTGCATTTAATTTCATTTGAATTCAGAACCATAGCCATGCAACTGGTTAATTATCATGTAATCCAATTTAATTAAGGAATATAGCCACACTTAACAAAGTGCAACCATTAGGACTTATAGTCGGACCATGCATAATAAAGTCCAACGAACAAGATTTGGAAAAAACTGATTTGGAAAGAATTAACTCCTTACTTGGTGAATTCGGTTCTTGACCAATCTGGTCACAAGCCCATGCCAGGCTCTAAAATGCTCGTTCCTTCTGAGCTTGGACATGTTGGGAGACCACATGAACCTCTCAAACACACACTYGGAGGACACTCTGGTAGGGAACATTATCAGACTCATCTTCGAAGTCAAGGTGTTGAGAAAACCTATGGTAYTGTCTCGCACCCTGCAACATGGACAAGTTTCTGAATATGGTTCAAGTGGCATGCTTGTRAAGGGGTTACAAGGTGGCTTCAGTGGTCATGGAGGTACTAAAATAATCGTGGCGTTCCTTAGGATGGTTCAAGTGGCATACTGGGTATAGGTCCACAAGGTACATAGCCATATCTTTTTGGTGGGAAAGGGGCAAGAAGAATTTTAGAATTTGAGAGAGGAGTTTGGGGGCTCATAATTTAGCAAACATATACTTGTGATCTGTTGCCTTGTGATCCTCGGAAAACATTAGAGCCAACCACATAAGGACACGTTGACAAGGTAACCTACTAAACCTTATGACGCAAACCACCCATAATTATGATTTTACTAGACGGTTAAAGTAGAATAACATATAGTTTAGTCTAATATTGACCAGTAATTAAGATTATTCACGTGAAATTCTCGTTAAATCGATAGCTTCAAGTTTTTATGCTGACCGATTTGTCCATTCTATCAAGTAATTTGTATACCTTTAGGAGCAGTTCTAATCATTGTATGAGTATCAAATTATTTTTCTACTAAAGCAGGTAATTTTAGGATGCATCCACTGTTTTCTTTCATTTACTATAAACTGCATCACAACTCAGTGTGTTGAGAGATTGAGCGCTAAAATAGTGACTAAATCTGTGAACATATGCTACTGCTTTCAATTACAAGGAGCAAGGTTATCCTTTGTCTTTCAATCCTCTTATTTTTGGGTGGGAAAGGAGTATTAATTGTCATATGCTGGCTATTTACAATACTACCATATAAGTTACAAAACTTACAACACCCACTCAGCTAAAGCCCACAATTTTGTGTAGCTTAACTCTCTATCTATAACAAATTTTAAGGTTAGAGTATTTTATCCTCTCTAGGGGGAATGTGCATGTAGAGTAGCTCTCAGGCAGCCTATTTTAACATACTAGGTATTTTGTACATGAGACATCATTTGATATAGTTCTTGACATTAATAAATTGTGATGCATGGTAAATGGTAATTTAATTAAATTTGTTTGCTTTGTCTGCAAGATCTTATAGTCAGGTTCACCGTGGCTTGTAATTTGATTGGCATTCAATTGTTTGTACAGAGCAAGATTGTGAATTATTAAGTTGTGCAGACTTATATTCTATTGACTAAGATAATGAGGAAGGTCGATACAAATTGGCAAAAGGCAACCAGAGAGTATTTTCGAGAACATTTCAACATCTTGAGCTTGAAGTGATTTCAAGATGGTTCATGGACTGCCAATGAAGCTTAGGGAACCGAAGGGATGGTTGAATCCAGTTGATGATATAATCTCCACAACGTAGAATTTCTTTTTTTAAAAAAAATTTAGAGTGATTTCACTAGCTAATCACAGTCACTTCCACAATATATAATTTTTTCCGCTTGCCTCACACGGAGACTTAAGAGTGGGGAAAATATTGTTTAAAAATCTTGTGTTCAAGCTGTGTAATGTCTAATGGCTATGTCTAGTATTTTCATTTACGCTTCGAATTCGTGGGTGTTGTAATAGTGACGAAAAGTATAGATTGATTAGGAAAGATATGTTAATATTAACGTTGTCATTTGTTGTCTAAATATTTTGGTGTACTAATTAAGAAAGATTTCATTGAGTTTCCAATATATTGTTGTCTTTTACTTTTTGTTTGTTAGGTGAAGTACAAGTTTTTCCTAGGTAAATAGGTATTTAGATGGTCTAAGAGCATGTTTAGTCCCAAGTCTGAAGACTATGGGTGACATTATCAAATTGAGTCTTAAGACTTTAGCTTAAAACTTCCCCCATTTTTCTTTAAAAATCTCAACCAAGGCTCAAGTTGAGTCTTGAAATTTCAAGACTCAACTTAAGAGTTGAGATTGAGACTCACTTTTATTTTATTTTATTTTTAAAAAATACTTTTCCACATATATTGCATTGGTCATTTAAAAGCAACGACTCTACCAAATTTTTATGCGAATCATGAACAATACTTTGAGAATCATCGTAGACTTCAAAATCGTACAAGACATCACCAATTACAACATGACTTGGTAAAATATTCGTGAAATCGATTCAGAGGAAATGAACACTAAATGCATTCATATTAGATAATTTATTATTATTATTATTATTATTATTATTATTATTATTATTATTTTATTATCATTATTATTATTGTTATTATTATTATTATCATTATCATTATTATTATTATTATTATTAGTAGTAGTAGTAGTAATAGTAGTATTATTATTATTATTATAATAGTAGTAGTAGTAGTACTTTTTTGATGTGATGTTGTTCTTTTATTTTCTTTTGATGTGCTCAATGAGTACAAAGGAGTCAACTCCTAAAAAAATAGAGGTGGAACATAAAATAAATAGTGATTTTCAACTTATGAGCGATGAAAGTTCAGAGGATTACTATCCATTTTCAGCATCTGACCCTAAGTGGAGTTCGGATTTGACATCTCACTAAGGTAGTTCCTCTGCTTCMCTGCTTCCTCAAATGTAGAAGATGATGTATATGCTTGATAATGTTTTCAATCACTTGTGCTTATAACCTTACATCTATAACTTTTTACAAAAACTATGGACACCTAGATAATGATTTTATTGAATGTATGAATTACTGCATTTCCTGTCGACATAGGAATGCGAATTTGGTACTCCCTTCGTTCCATATTGATTTGTTCATTTATTATTTGGGGGATAAACTAGAAATAATCTATTATATTGGAAGTTGAGTCAAAAAGCAAAAATAGATTGGAGAGAGAATGTGAAAATGGGGAAAAGTAGGGGAAAATATGAGATAGTGGTAGGATCACCTTKTTAAAAAATAGTAAGAACATGTCCAAAAATGAAACAAAACACAATGTACAAATAAATATGGAACGGCTAAATGGAGAAAGTGAATAAAACAATATGAAATAGAGGGAGTACGTTACATATTGAATAGGAAAAACATGTGAAGTGTAGCTAATTACTTATGAAATGTACGAGTTAGGACATTGCTTATCTTATATTGTCATATGAAGCGCAACACACGTGAAATTTACCAACTTTAGTTATACATTAGATATAATTTATTACTTAAGTAACAGCTAAAAGCAAAATTTGAAAGCAATTGAAAATTCAACGAATTGCTAATTGAATATATACACAAGCTAATATATCGTTTATAACGGATTTTCACATGGAACACGGCGCGCATGCGCGCGCCGTGTGCCACTAGTAGTTTCCTATTTCAGTGTTCATAAGACTATTACCAAAGCACCTCATACATTGTAAGTTTGTATTTACTAGTTGTTGAATAYAGAATTAATTTTTGGTAGGTAACTTTGGCATTACCTGAATTTATATCATACTTTTTTGGAAGAAAACACATTATGATATCTTGATAGCAAGTTCTTGATCAAATTTTAAAAGACATTTTAGCATCTAGTGAGTTGTTTAATGCTTTGCATTAGTCACAAACAATCAAGAGTGCCAATATAATTTAAAAGGTTTGCTTGATGGTCCAGAGAGCAAGTCTCAAAAGGATTGGGACCTACGGTAATGTGATAATGAGTTAGCTTACAAAAGATTGCCTACTATGGTACTAAGAAAAAATCACTTAGATCTAAACTATCACGTTGAATTATTGATCATGCTCCTATACCTAAGATAAGATTGACAATAACCATGTAGCACCCCTACATGAACAAGAGTCCACTAATAGATATTGTCCTTTGCATTGGAGCTAACCAAAAGGTTTCCACTAGGTTGAGTATATAATGAAGGCTTCATTCTCCTCGACTTATTAAGATGTGGAATGAAATAGCTACTAGTGGAATCCTATTCACCTAGGGGTGTTACAAAAAAAACTTTAGGAAAMAAGCAGTAAACATAAAATCTGTAAATGTCTAACAAGCAATCAATGCACCATTTCCATGTACACAGTGAGATTCTTGTGATTAAAAAGCCTCAGTTTCAAACTATGTGTAACCTAATTAAGCACCGAAAATCCCATAATTTGGATCTTACTTAAAACCACAAATCACAACAATTTGTGCCTAATTCCAACTAGAAACCCTAAAATTAGAGCGTACATCTTGACTAAATAAAATGGAGCAAKTTCTTTGAACAAAAATGATTTTATTAAAAACATGAAAAAAACAACTAAATAATTTAACCAGATTTTGACGAAATTCAGGCAAAAATAATTTGAAATTGAGAATTCAAAGTAAATACAGAGTTGGTTGAGGAAAAAGACCCACCTAATTAAAAATTATAAAAAAAACAACTCTTTGTTAAGACGACAAGTTTCAAGCGACGGCGATGCACAATTGATGAGAGACGAACGAAACACATGAGACCATAGGGCTTCGAACCAATTCGAGATGGCTGGTTGAAGCAGTAATAAAGGATGATTGTGCGTGAGCAATTAAAATTGATTGAAGCAGTACTGGAGATGATCTCAATTTTAGTTTTTTTAGGGATAGAAGTTAGATATTTTCAGATCAAAGACACACCTATACACACATATACGAGAAATTCAGCACGAGTTACCCCTCGCACAAAACCTATATAAATCAAAAGGAATAATAAAAGAATAGATCTTGAACTGAAATCTGCAAATTCACGTGACAGASCAAGATAGAAGTTGATGACAAGTATAGTGAACAAGAAAGATTGAAACTTTAGGATAAKTTCATAAAATTGAACAAATCCTAAACAAAAACTCATGTAATAATTCGAATCCTAAGCCCMAATTAAATCACAAGTTGAACAAAAATTCCTTAAAGTCAAACAAAAAGTTGAACCCTAACTCCTAATTAAATCACTATCTAATAGAAAATCACTAAATTTAAACAATTAATTCGAACAAAAATTCACAAAATTCCAACACAATTGTACAAGAAATTAGAGGGAGAGGGACAAGAGAGAGGAGTACCTTATAYGACGAACACGAGCTTGAAAAAACCCTAACAATGAGGGAGTTAAAAATTCGAATGGAGGTAGAATGAGTGAAGTGCATTGTCGAAGGGAGCATGAAAGTATTGATTAAAGAGTTTTGGGGGGTTTTSAAATTTGGGTGGGATTGGTTTTAGTGTTTAAATTTTTGTGAAAATTTGGGGAGGGAAAAATGGCGCCCATAACAAAAAAAAAACTTGTATCGATAGTATGAAGAGAATGAAGAAGAACAAAGCAGAGAGATTAGAAAATACTACTTACCTATGGCAACGGTCTTCTTATAACTGTTGCATTAGCCCAAGAAACTGTTGCAATAGGCACCCTATTGCAACGGTTTTTGTAAACCGTTGACGTTGATCGTTGCCTTAACTCCAACCGTTGCCTTTGATAGTTGCCTTAGCCCTAACTGTTGCCGTAAAGCGTTGCCTTAGCTTTTTTATGTGGTAGTGTTTGTGCTAAAATGTCGTGATTTTTGAAGCTGTATTGATAATGTAATTAATTATTGCATATTTAATTAAATTAATGAAAACTCTGAAAACTTGCAAAAATGCTTAGAAAAATTATGAAAAATTCTATGAAAATGTTTAAAAGAAGTTACAATTGTTTGAAAATTAAAAATCAGTTTTAGGGGTGTTGAGTACTTGAAACYATGCCTGGTGTAACGGAAACATGCCGTTTTTAGAGCCTATTAGGGTCCTAGCTCTCTCGGTTTGCCTTGTGTGTTGCAAGAGGTGTCTTATCATTGATCGACTTAGGCTAGGGAAAAATGTAGCTATCTATAAAGCCCTCACTTTAGCTAAGTTTGCAGAGACGAGAGTCTCATAAAATGAAAGCTAAAGTACCTAGTACCTGCAAAACAAATGTGTTAGTTTTACCTACACCTGTACTTGCTGATGCTTGTTGCTTGTCTATTTCGTTTGTGTTTTTCTTACATTTTCACCTATGGTTCTGTCCAGTGCGGACCCAAATTTCAAACTGGGGGTGCTAAATTCGATCATCTTGTACTTCGATTTAACAATCGGGTATTCGGGTATTCGCATAGATATTTTAAAAAACATAATATAAATAATACGAAATACTAAAATCTTACAATCCAAAATAACAATAAAAAAGTCTTACAAAGCAAAGTAACAATACTAATGTCTTATAATCCAAAATAGCATTATAAAAGATTAAAAGTCTTACACTGCAAATTAACAATACTAGAATCATACAAATTCATCCTTCGAGTCTTCATACTTTTAAAACGCTCAACAATTGATTTATCGGAGACTTGTAGAAACATTTCCTTTTCAAGAAATCTAACAAAAATCAACCAAACAATTTACAATTTATACAAACAAAGAAATATATCAACAATTCAACAATTTAACTCAATAAAATTAAAATCAGTTCATACTAAAGAAAAAATTAGGGATTTGGATTTTAGGGTTTATTCAATTGAAGTTAGATAATACAATTACACAAATTAAACAACAAATATATTATATATACAATTAAAACAATAAAAGTATACAAGAATTATTTGACTATAAACTAGTACTATCTAAAGATTAATGGAATGAAGAATTAATTTGAAAAAAAAGCAAAAAAAAACTCACAAATAAGGAGGCTTTGGTGCGGCAGCGAGCGGTGGAAATTGGGAAGCAGCGGCAGCGGTGAGCGATGGTCCGACGTCGGAGCAGCGGCGCGGCGGCGGCAGGCAGTCCCGAGTGACAGTCGTGACAGAGAGTCAGAGAGGGTCGGAGAGAGTGAGAGACAGAGAATCGACTGAAGTGAGAGAGAGGGTCAGAGAGGAGAGTAATGTTGTTTTCAATGTTTTGGAATCTTTTCAATTTTCAGCCCTTCTTTTCTTCTTTCCTTCATGCGTTTGACTTGTATTTTTTTTCCTTTGATTTTTTTTAAAAAGTGGGGGTGTTGTAGCCCCCACTAGCTCCTTCATAGGTCCGTCTCTGGTTTCGTCTCCACTTGGGAATTTTGTGAGGGTGCACTGCTGTTTGTTTGCTTRTGTTCATCCTCTTCGATGCTGCCGTTTGGACGTCTTTAGTATGTTTCTTTCCGCTCTGATGCCGTCGTCAAGACTTAATGGGTATCTATTAGCTCAATGTCCGTTTCGATTCCTCTGTAAGGGCTTCATGGGGAATTGCTYATTCGGTATCCGCTCTGATAATGGTGTTTAGACTTGATGAATTTCGGGCCCATTTATCATGCTTAGGGGTATTTTGGTCATTGTGCATGACTTGACCAATTCACTAGGGATTGCTATGCATTAGTGAATTCGTGCATTGTTTTTGGATCTTCGTTGCAAATTCAAAATGGAATCGTGCATTCCTTTGGCCATGTGGTCTACTAGGGAGAAGAAGTGCTCTTTCCCGCCCTTTAGTTGTCGCTTTGTTTGCTCTTTATCTTGATAACTAGGAGGATAGTGCAWTTTCTTTAACCGTGGTTGTGTTGAGTAGCCGTGAGCCCCATGAGGACCATTTGCTTGCATGGAAGCCTTCCATTTCTAGTCGTTATGCTACCCATTTGTCTTCTAGGCTCTTATTTTGTTGTGTGTTGCAGCATGCGGACTCGGAGAGCAAAGAAGGTGTCTAGCTCTCATAATGTATGGAGAGTAAATCATTGGGATAACTAAGAGTTGTGTRGCTATCCAGAAAACCACATCTCCATTCGTCTAAAAAATGGAAGGATATGCGTCCTTCGCTTTCCTTGATGCTTTGTTTTGATTTATTTGTTAACCTTTTTCATCTCTTTTGTAGAGTGACTACAAAATCCATTCGTTTAGTAATCCCAAGGTAGTGGCTGACATCTACTTTGRCAAGTCCTTCGATCGCCGTCCCGAAGTGTGGCACATCTTGAGCTAGTGCGTCTTTCTTGACTTCATCCTCAGCATGCTAAACTAGTTGTATTCGACTGCGCCTAGGATTATGGTCTTCGATTTGATGGAGTGGTTTTGGGAAACCACCAACACCTTTCATTTTATGTGGGGGGGGGGGGGGAGACGACTGTGACCCCCTACGACTTTGCTATGCTGACAGGCCTTGCTTTTGCGAGGAGGTCTGTTCCTATGGATGGCGAGATAAAGACCTACGACCCTTGTCTAGATGAATTGCTAGGACTAGTATCTTTTGAGTTGCGGTTAAATAAGAGCGAGTGACTAATGGCGGGGTCAAGAGGGTCGTTGAGAAATTACCTCAAGACTCGCCAAACAAACAAAAATTAATAGATTGAACAAACTACTATACAAGGTAAAGTCGATAAGTCCAAGTCGAACCTAAAGGAGGCTAAAGTATTGCTTGAGTTTGGAATCAAATGAATTGGGGGTGTAAAATCAAAATTGGGGATTGAAAATAGCTACAACTAGTAGTTAAGGAAATTGAAGTTTTAAAATCAAAGGACAAATCACCTAGGGTCAATAGGTTACCCAACTATACTTATGATCAAAGCCAATAAAAAAGGATTTCCTCAATTCAATATTAATGCACTTGTGACTCTAGATTAGGAAAGTGCATGGAATCATCTCCCAAGTCATCCAACCGTACCAAAATAAGCTCAAATTGAAGTCCCCTTCTAATCCTAACAAGGTCTAGTCATGAACAAGTAAGCTAGCAACCCTAATCAAACCGCTAATCCCTTAAATGGATTGAGTAAGGCAATCTCTCTCACATCAAGCCTTGGGTGGCCAAAACCAAAACAAAATATGATCAAGAAGCCACAATTTAGGGGAAAAAGGATGATGAATTGAGTTTGATACATCATTTTGGCATAAATCAAGCATAGTTGGGCTCCCTAGCTACCTAGGCTAGGAAACTACTCACAAAACATGTTTAAGAACATCAAAGCAACAAAATCTAAGCTAGATAACCAAAATGAAGCCATGAATTCACAASTATTAATGCAAAAATAYGATATTCAATATCTACTTCAAAACACAACCAAAATCAACTAAAAGTATATCAAAATGATCAAAAACTACTCAAGATTCAAAATATGAACAAAAGAAATCAAAATCAAATATAAAAAAAGACCCATAAAACCTTGAAAAACAAAAAAGTCAAAGAACATGAATTAAACTTGCACAAAACTAAAAAATAATGCTACCAATAGACTCTGCTTGAAAAATTGGATGAAATTGATATAAGAATTACAAGATTTGGTTATGTATTGAAGACTCTACAAGCAAATTTGTGATGAACAAAGATGAACTTTTTCTCTCCTAAAACTAWGAACAAAAACGAAGAAGATGATTAAATTGAAAGAAAATCAGAAATTGCAKTCCAAACAAAATGAAATTCTAAAACTCTCCTTGTTTTTCTCTCTCCTCACAATCCTATCTATATCACACTAATTACAAGTTTTCTAAATAATTACAAGTATGCCATTACTAATATAACAATTGCTAAAATCTGCTCCAAAAGTCAACCAAAGACAGACAAGTCAACAGGCCAGGCGCATGGGCGCATAAATCGAGGTGCGGGCTCACCGGAGCTTTTGACTCGTAGGAGAAAAGTGGAATAAACGAGGCACGAGCTCGCTTCCTGAGGCGCGGGCTTGGCGCGCACTTGCCGAAGGTGGCTCGTGCTTGGCGCGGGCTCGTCGGAGGTGGCTTGTGCTTGGTGCGAACTCGTCGTATCCTCTGTCTATAGGAGAAAAAAGAAGGCTGGAGGCGCGGGCTCGCCGAAGCTGAAGTGGGCTTGGCGAGGGCTCGCCTGAGCTTCTGCTTGCAGGAGAAAAAGGAGAGAGGGAGGCGCGGGCTTGCAGAGGCTGGCACGGGCCTGTCGCGGGCTCACCTGAGCTTCTGCCTCCAATCTCCAAGAAAGTGATTTAGCGCGTGCTCATTTCCCAAGGCGCAGGCTCGCTAGACTTTTGGAGGCTAACTTCGAACGACCTTAACGTTGCACTCAGTGCTTGGAATGCAGCATATAGTYTATCAGTGGAAAGCTCTCGGATTCTACTTTCCAACGAAAAAAGTCTCACCAGAAAATTCAAAGTGTGAAGAAAGATATGGCTCAACGAAGGTGTTAGGGTATAGGAAGCAACACTTTAAACCACAACCCTTGCAAATATAACCACATCAACTTGCTTGTAACTAAGCACACTACTTGCAAATACACATCATGGCAGCTTGTAACAACACACAAAACTTGTTACTAAGAGCAATAGAATAGAAATAAGGAAAAATTAAGGGAAAAAACCTAAGAAAACCGTTAAAAACCACAAAAACTCCACAAAACTATACAAAGTGGAAAACTAACACTAGAAAAAAACTACATATAGAGGCAACTCCTTGAGGCAACTAAAGTCAAGTTGCCTCTAAAAGTCRCTTTTAGCATCACATAAACAAGGTTGCCCCTAAAACATATTTTTTAGCGATAAGTGTGTGGTGATTGCCTCTAAAGATACATTTTTAACATCACTTGAATGTTGGTTGCCTCTAAAACATATTTTTTAGCAACAAGTATATTGTGGTTGCCTCTAAAGATACATTTTTAGTATCAATTCAATGTTGTTTTCCTCTAAAACATATTTTTTAGCGACAAGTGTATTGTGGTTGCCTCTAAAGATACATTTTTAGCATCAATTGAATGTTACTTTCCTCTAAAACATATTTTTTAGCGACAAGTGTGTAGTGCTGCCTCTAAAGATACATTTTTAGCATCACTTGAATATTGGTTGCCTCTAAAACATATTTCTTAGCGACTAGTCTATTGTGCTTGCCTTTAAAATTTCAAAAACTTCTTTCAATTGCTCGTGCCATTCTTACTGACAAAATAGGCTTCACTACCAAAAAAGATGGTCATTTTGGACGCTTTTTGTGTCATATAGAAATGCTAAAAAGCGTCCCAATTTTGTCATTGGACGCTTTAAAAAAGTGTCCCTAATTTGAACGTGGCTATTTTGGGACACTTTAATTTTTTGAGTCTTATTTTGTGAATGTTGTGACACTTCAAATGTCTTGCTATGATTTATTGGGACATATTTTAAGTCCTTGTTGAAGATAACTGGGATGCTTTTTTGAATCATATGAATCGGGACGCTTTTTGGAGTCTCATTAGTTYTCGACAATTCTAGAGGTGATCAAGCCTAGCCCGACCCACGAGCTTAGCCTGACTCAACCCGATTTTTTTCAAAATTTTGAGCGYGCTTTGGTCATCGTTTTTGTGAATTTTATTTGAATTTTTGGGCTTGATCCGAAAAACCCGCTCCATTTTTTCGGGCTTTGGGCAARAATTTAGGCCCGAATTAAAGCTAGATCGGCTTGGCCCGATTAAAGGGCCTAAACTTACAAGCTAAGCTTGGCCCGAACCCGATCCGGCTCATGATCACCTCAAGACAATTCTATGTATTTTTGAAAAAATCTTGACGCAAAAAAAAGCGTCCCAAGATACGTGTTTTTTTAAAATGAATAATAAAAATAATGTACSCCTTTAAACCTCTAATGTACCCCCTATTCAATTATAAGTATATTGCTAGATTAAATCGTGGCCTTTCATTTCGAGATCCTACAGTCAAGATTTGAAGTTTTCACCTAAGGGTTTGGTTTTCACAAGATATATATATATAAGATATAATATTATAAATATAATATTAAATATAATAAAATATATATATATTATTTTATATAGTGGAGAGAGAGGAGAGAGAGAGAGAGAGAGAGAGATTCATGATCAAATGAGAAGGACTCTTAAATGAGAATGGTGAGAGGCAAGCTCACCATTCTTTTATAATCCGACATTACAATTTAATAGACATATGAACATAAATGTGCATATTTTTTACATAATATGTGCATTTTCTTAAAATAATGCGCATAATATTTATTTATGCATATGTGTATATATTACTAAACTCATATGTATAAATCTGCATAATTATGAGTCATTCAAATATAATATGAAAAATCTATCATCAACTAGTATATAGATATGGCAGCTAAACTTGTCGATGTCGATCACCCACTCACTCACACAAAGCTAACCTACTTGGTTACTCTCCTGGCCTCCATCCAACTTCTTTTGAATCCTCTTCTATGGTCTTATTTAAGTTTTGATAAGAAAAACACTATCACATTGTTGTTGTCATTAAGTTTTGCTTAAGAGGATTGGCGAGCGACGACAAAATTCTATGAAGTTGAAGTGCTTTCGACATGGAGAAAAATTAATTGATTCATGAAGAAATTGAATAATTACTTTAGGGTTTGGATTCTTGAAAAAATTGATAAATTGTTGATTGTTAAGATTAAAGTTGATTTTGCAGATTGTAGTTGATAATGGATCAAGTACGAAATAATGAAAGTCAGAGGAGAAGAAGGTAGATGGAAGAAGAAGTAAAATACGTTGAATTAAAGAGTCTTAATTTTACCTGTTATATATAGAGTCAGGATCAATGAACCACATGTTATTAACGTGAAAACAAAAAAAAATAAATGGGTACATTTTAACTTTTAAGGGGTACGCAAGACTTTCAGCTACTGTTGATGAACAGTACACGCGTACCCTTTAACCTTCATGTACCTTAGATTGAAATACAAGTATTCATAGATTTAATCATGACCGTCCATCTCGAAATCCTACGGTCACATTAAAAGTTTTTAGTTTTCACCTAAGGTTTGTGTTTACATGATCCTATTCCTATATATATATATATATATATAATTATTAATATAAATTAATATATATGTATATTATATATATATTGTATGTATATATATTATATATATATATATATATATATTATCTATATATATATAATATATATATATAATATATATATTATATATATAATATATACATTATATATATATATATATATAAATATAATATATATATATATAATTATATATATATATATATAATATAATATATTTTTTATATATATAATTTTATATAATACTATATATTATTAATATATATTTTTATATATTATATTATATATTTATAATATAATATATAGATGTCAGGATCTAGTGAAATTAACTTAGGTGAACTGAAACTTCTAATTAGCTAGTGTTAACCTTGCAACATAATATCTTCTCCTCTATCATTACATAATTCATCACTGCATTTCTTACAATTTCATTCACAAAATTTACGACACATTTGAATTATTCATCGACAATCACTGCAAATACTATCGTTTGAATTGCAAATCACCTTGTGTCATTCTTGTAAGTACTAATACCGTTTTATTAGTAGTGTTAATTGATTGATCGTAATGTGTAGTTTTAGTTTTAATAGATGATTAGCATGAATTTGTGTTGTAGATAAACAATTAAAAGTTGAATTTTTGTTTTTCAAGTGTAATCTACTATTGAATCTAAATTACACTTGAAATTTTTTATTTGCATACATCATTGTGTTTGTTGAATACTTGTGATGGTACAAAGATATGTTCCATATAATCTGAAATTATTCTAAAGATAAGTGTAGCACATAAACTGTTCGATGAATGGTTTTCTCTTGTACACTTTTTTACTAAAATGTACCTTATAAATGAACATTTACCCTTTTCCTGTAGCATTAATTGGAATCAAACATAAATTTTTTCTCTGTATAAATGATTAAGGGTTATTAATGAGTGAGAAGTGTTGTGATTATTGATTTGTCACTAGAGAAATTTTCTTATAATTATGCATGAAAAACTACTTGCTTGTGTGCAGTGGGTGCTTTTGTGTAAGACAGTATGGGGGACATCGTGGACGTGGCTGTGCGTTATTTGAAGGGTTGGGGTGGAGCTGAAATAGAGGAGGCTAGGAGTGTGTTCTATGGGATGTTATTTGCATGGGAAAGTGGGTATAGAATAGTGGTAATTGAATCATAATGAAAGTGGMGTAATAAATATGTGTGGCTTTATTGAAAATCTATCCTAATATTTTCATCTAGTGAGAGGAAATTACCAAGGAAACTTCAAGAAACATACTTGGTCAATGTGGCCATTTAATWTTGGATACTACACTAAACATGTCATTTCATGCTCACGGTAATTAAGGACAGTTATTATTACATTTTGATAATTGTTCATATCGCTTTTCTATAAATAAATTCCACTTACTAAGCACTATTCTCGCTAACTCTTTTTTTTTACTTTCCTTCATCTTGCTATTTTCTTCTCCAATCTACAATTTCTCCCACGAAACCAATTCTCCTTCTCACGATTCTCAAACCGATGGATCTCGAATTGGCTCTGGATTTCAACACATACAACTCAACCGAGCTTAGAGAACTAATATGATATTGTGTACTTAATGTTTGTCCTCTTTGTCACAACTCTTGGACTGTCCTATAGCGCATTGAGCAAGAGATGAAGACTTTGGCATATCCAAGGGAWTGCSAAAACCAACATTTGGCAAAATAACGGGTGGTTGAGTTCATGAAGGGGAAAAGGAAAATCTTCATGGAAGGACCGGTCCGGCATTGGGGAGATAAGCCCCTGATCCAGGAGGACAAAGAARGTGAGACAAGTGTCTTACAAACATTCCACAATCCAGAGTTGGTCTACGCAAACCTCTTTCCTTGTTTACAAGAGGACAAGTGGTCAGTACGAAATTTGTCGATGGTTTGTAAGGCATACGCAGTGGGTTCTAGGGATGTATAKCTGACAACATGTAGGATTCCACAACCATATGTTCACTGTTAGGGTCGAATACTATGAGGTTCTCTTTGCCAAGGGTCGTGGGAACTCCATCCTAACCGTTCACTACAAGTGTTGCTGCCAATTAAGGGGTGAATATATAAGAAGGCACAAGTATGTGAACTAGGATTTAACTGCCCTAGAGGCTGATGAGTTTGAAGGTACCTCGAACACCCAYACATAAAGAGGATCGTGGCTAGGTTGCTTGGCGTTGGGAACGTGACACTTCAATAGGACCACAAAATAAATATATGTACGTATATAGTTAAGTCTTTTATTTCCAAAAGCACAAAAATTCAGACTTTCTGACTTCCAATAAATATTTTGTACTGTTCAAGAACATACATATAAAAACATTGTTTTGCTTAATGTTACTATGTTAGGATTGTTATTTTAACAACTTTATTTCTTTTAAGCATACACTAATTAATTACTTAATTGCTATACTTGATTACCAAGCTCTAACTTGATGTTTTATAATCCAAATTTGTTAATTTGCAAGGACTCAAATGAAATCATCCTTACAAATTAAGGGGGGCAATATATTAGGGATTAAAAAATATTKTATTGACTTCCGTTGACTAATATTGACAAGAGTAAGACATTTCACAATTATTTTAGTTTAGAGATACATCACAAGATCTAGAAGGGAAGGAAAAGAGAATGACCCATTATGAACGGCCCACAGGAAGTTGCCCACCTCATGTTCAAATAGAAGCTTGGAGGAAAAGGAAGAAGTTTCAAATAGAATAAGCGCCAAACAACGAAATTGAAGAAGAAATCGCCACAAATGTCATCCCATGATCTTCATCACTCGTTGCCTATAAATAGGGGAGTAATGGTAGAGCAAACAACAACAACAACAACAACAACAACAACAACAACAACAACACATCAAACATCAACTTATCTTTTCTTAGAATTTACTGTTTTTCTTAGTTGTAGTTGACTTAGTAGCCAAGTATAGTTCAGCATAGATTAGTATTACCATAGTGTAGTTTATTAACCATGTATCTGTAGCTTGGTGCTTTTGTTTTCAATTGTGTGAACATAGAGGTAKTCATCCTTCTTTGTAATGCAATTTTAGTCAGACTTTATCGTTACTTTCTTATGGAAGGCTTTCGTATCTCTAATCAATCTTGTTTTTCCTGAGCTTCAGTTTAATTCCACACTAGGCTTAGTTTCCAATGTTCAATACCTTTTTAGCCTTTGCTTACGTAAGAGCCATTTTTACGTTAACGAGAGCAGTACTCAGATGGGCAACCCCCTACCAAACCAAAACCAA
>SNQN01000499.1:67591-88639 GCA_008642245.1 Bassia scoparia
CCCTCTCAATGAGTGTTCGAACATCCTCTGTCTCATTGTTTCTAGTCGAAAATTCAATTCATCTACATTATTGTCATCATCAAAACTATATGGTCCCTTGGTTCATTAGATTCATAAGGCAATTGTTATAGGTATAGGATTGTTGTGATACTTCCTAGCCTGACTTTTCTCCTATTCAATAGGAACGATTTGAGTTTCACCATGCTTGCCTATTTGTTTTAGGGTGGGATTCTTGATTTTGACAGTCTTGAGATTAGGAGCCACGGGAGTGCTATATTCCAAGGCCTGAGTCTCGACTATTTTACCCGACRAAAAAATTGGAGGGAAAAAAGCCTCACCGACCGAATAGTCGGTCGGTATTACCGACCGAAAATAGGATTGGTCAGTAATACCGACCGATTATTCGTCGGTGAGGCTTTTTTCCCAGAACAGAAAATAAGAGGGGAAAACACATTACCGACTGCAAATTCGGTCGGTAATACCATTGTATTTTTTAATTATTCTTATTACCGACCGACTAGCGGTCGATGAAATCTKTATTGCACTATATTTCTAAGTTACCGACCGTTAGTCGGTCGGTAATTTAATATAAAGAAATTAAAAAAAGGAAACCGAGCTAGAGCAAGCGCTGGTTCCCTAATAGCTTTTGTACATCTACTAAAGGAAATTGCATTTGATTTTACAGATAAGACAAACATATAAAGCATATTGTGCTTAGTTCTAACATAATCTCAGTCTGTAGTTAAGAAAGCGTGATATATATACAGTTAAGATAAACATCTCTGTTCACAAGTTAGGATTTAGAATCATACAAGTTACAAACAAAACAATGAATTAAAATGTTTTAAATTTCCCTGCTAAACTTGRTGAGGCATAAGCACKAGAATTAGGAATAAAGTTCTCTTTGCTTAACAGTCTTCAAATCGTCACAATTGACAGACATTAGTCGCTGCTAAAGATTACTTACTCCGTAAGTCATAAACTCCATATTCTTGTATTAGTGCCTCCAAAGAATAATTATCACAGCAAGGTAACTTGGTGTATGCAAACTTTGAATTGAAAGAAATCCGTCAGTGACCCATGGAAGAAATTGATGGGCCATCCCCGGAAAATTACGATACCACACAGCGGGTATTGATATGGCACGGAAAATCCCTGCCCACGTGTCTCCAAAATATTGGGTCAAAACGATCCACGTGGCAAACGCCATCGTTTTTATTAATCCGAACCAAAACGGGACGGAGAACCGACGTTTCTACACTAAAACAGTAGTAAGGAACGCTCGGGAGCATGGATGAATGACAAGTGTCACCCATCCAAGTGGTTCTTTGGTTTTTGAGGGATTCCCTATAAATACCCCAAAAACCAAGGAAAAAACACACAATTTTCATAGCATTTATTGCATAACTCCCAACTACTTTCTCTCTCTAGCTTGGCACTTTTTATTCCCTAAACTCCATACTTACTTGAGCATCGGAGGGGAGATAATCCAAATAGGATTATTCTCCTTTGTGCAGGTGCCAGGCACTCAAGATTTCTCAGCCAAGAGGTCTAGGAAAGCGAAGAGCGAGTCTACGTGCAATAGAAGGTCAGCTCTCCCGAGGTAGCATTGACGGGAAGCCTCCACCCCTCTGTAAGGCTTCACCCCGCCTTAGGGGGTTGACCTCAGCTTCAGTGTCATGGAATTGAGCCATGGAATCCGCATGTGAATGCGTTGGGGTGTGTTGTCGAGACAAGGGGATCGCCACCGTGCCTATATAGGTTATTCACGGACGCCCGAAACATTGGTGCCAAACTAGTGGCCCCACAAATAGGTCCAGTAACCAAAGTGTGGGTTCGGGGACATGGTACGGATTGAATCAGTAACCCAATCCGCCCGCATGTAGCGGCCTCTACTCGGTCTCATTGTAGTTCCATAAGTCATAACAATTGAATTCAAGAAAACTTATCGATTTGATCTTGAGAGCCCACTAACCTAATATTGCTAGGTGGGTTGCTATTATGTACAAACAATGACTTCTACCATGGATAAGGCGATCACTTGATTGTTAGTCAATATTAATAAGGTGCCTATAAAACCGGTCGTCCATGATTATCTGACTTTAATGTGACAAGCAATTGAATTCCGGTCTTGATTAAGCAATATGTACAAGTGTGATAGAATATGTACAAACGAAACATGAAAACAAAGGTTAGTAAAGCATAATAGTATACATGTGTGTCCTTCTCACCTTGTCACTGCGAATAATCAAATTGTTAGAGTAAAACTAAAAGGAATCGTCCTTCGATTGAATTGCTAATCGAGACAAATAAACGCGTTAGTATTGACAATAACAATATGCATACTAATAAATTGTGACAAGATGATGATAAACGAATTTGAAAACGTTAATGACAATCCTACATATTTACATGAGATTTTGCAAGAGTTGGTTTCTACATTGTGTTAATTGAATTGAAACTCATAATAATAATTAGTCAAATTAAAAGTGACAAAAGGAATTAAGAAGAGTCAAAAAAGATGTTTTAGGTGAGTAATCTCAGAGTTATACCTTGATTTCGCTCGTTGGATCGAAACAGAATCGATGTTAGAACGCAAGAATGTATGTGTCTAGAGTGTATGAGAGTGCGAGAGTGTGAATACACAAGTTTAGGGACGTGCAAGTTGAATAAACGTGTGTGTGTCCGTCTCGAAATGAGCAAGGCACGTATTTATAGGCACGAGGAGGGGAAATCGGTATACGCAGGCTCCGCGTATATACGCAGCCTAGGAGCGTATATACGCAGGCCCTGCGTCTATACGCTCGATTATTCTGTGCGTATTTTTTGATTTCCTCCGATTTTATTTCGTGATTTGCCTTGATTCGACGCACCTAGACACCCTTGCTCTCCAAGCAAGGAGTTCTAGAGTGTTCTAGAAGGTTCCACGTATTTCCGGGGTATTTTTTGTGTATTTCGTATTTTTTTGTATTTTCTGCGTATAAAAACTTATAAAAATCATAGAAAAATATAGAAAAATTAGAAAAATAATCTAAAAATACTGGTGAGCTCAGAAAAATGTGAAGAGTGTGATGAAAAGTAGAAATCAAGAGAATCACCAGTATAAATTATTTAAAAAAACCCTAAAAATAGAAAATAATTAAAATAAATAAAAGAAAATATTTTTGCCCCCTTTATTTGTCCTTTGCTCAATAGTTCCGAGTATGACCTCACGTATTTCCAACTTTTGTGAGTTCAAAGCATCTTTTCTAAGTCGAAACAATCGCGAGACGCGGTATGTTTCATCACTGATTACTCTTTTGGGGAGACATTTTTAGGTGTCTACAGAAGCCCCCACTTTGACTGAGTCTAGAGAGACGATAGTCTCGTAAGACGAAAGTCAAAGTATTCGATTCGGGACGGAGAGCAACTCAAGACGTTCTGCGACCCTAACTCACCCTTTTTCGCCGGTACCTGCAAAACAAAGGTTAGTTTTACCTGTAGCCGTGTCCCGTGCGGTCTGAGTCCTCGAGCAATCATTCTTCGTTCGGCTGACTGGGAGAAATGCAGACGCATCCCATGCTTTCCGAGGAAATGAGCATTGACTTGAAAATGATAGCCCTAATTCAGGATTAAGGACTACCTTGGTGACGACATAGGTCTGTTTTTATGTCTAGAGAAATTTGCATGCAATGTTGACCTGTAACTTGTGACCTTGAGATTGAGAAAGGGGCAAGAGTCATTGAATTAGAATTTGAAAGAGTCTTTGAATTCGAAAGGGCCTTGTCTAGGTCTGGTTCTAGACATAATTTGAGAGAGTCATTGAATTTGAAAGGGTCTTGTCTAGGTCTGATTTAAGACATAATTTGAGAGAGTCTTTGAATTTGAAAGGGTCTTGTCTAGGTCTGGTTCTAGACATGATTTGAGTGAGCCTTTGAATTTGAAAGGGTCTTGTCTAGGTCTGGTTCTAGACATGATTTGAGTGAGCCTTTAAATTTGAAAGGGTCTTGTCTAGGTCTGGTTCAAGACATGATTTGAGAGAGCCTTTGAATTTGAAAGGGTCTTGTCTAGGTCTGGTTCTAGACATGATTTGAGAGAGTCTTTGAATTTGAAAGGGTCTTGTCTAGGTCTGGTTCAAGACATGATTTGAGTGAGCCTTTGAATTTGAAAGGGTCTTGTCTAGGTCTGGTTCTAGACATGATTTGAGAGAGCCTTTGAATTTGAAAGGGTCTTGTCTAGGTCTGGTTCTAGACATGATTTGAGAGAGTCTTTGAATTTGAAAGGGTCTTGTCTAGGTCTGGTTCAAGACATGATTTGAGTGAGCCTTTGAATTTGAAAGGGTCTTGTCTAGGTCTGGTTCAAGACATGATTTGAGAGAGTCTTTGAATTTGAAAGGGTCTTGTCTAGGTCTGGTTCAAGACATGATTTGAGTGAGCCTTTGAATTTGAAAGGGTCTTGTCTAGGTCTGGTTCTAGACATGATTTGAGAGAGTCTTTGAATTTGAAGGGGCCTATTAGAAAAGTGCTGCTTGAAAAGTGACTTAGAGAAAGGTGACATTTGGACGAGACTATGGCTTGACTCGAACGTGACTTGTGACTAGAGCTTGAATTTGAACTTGAACTTGACATCGACTTGACTTGACATCGGCGAGACAGTGACTTTGATTGGAAAGTGACAGGGTCCATAAGCAAATTTTTCATGATTTCCACTTGATGGCAATAGACTTGAACACGTAATAGGGCTTTAGGAAACAAGAAGCCCTCAACTGGCAATTAAGGGGCCATGATGACGACGAGCCCCCCAGCGAGACTTTGGGACAATGTAGTTTACAGCTTAGAGTCAACATAGGGAAGGTGGATAGATTGTATGGATGAGTTCCCCAACAAGATGCACTAACCCGAAGGTCAGGTGGCTTTACTTCTTTGGGATTGAGTCAACGAGTCCTTGAAGGTGACCAAAGAATGAGCTATGGTTCGAGAAATAAAAAAGGTCAAATTTGTGGCTAAGGGTCAAAGATGTGCCTAGATGCGAGAGTCTATGTCAGGTTCTAGACTGGCAAAACCATTATCAAATTCTTAGCAAGTCAAAGCACTCAAAAGGCCTCAAACGATTTAATGTTAATGTGGTCGAACCTCGAGAAGAGGCTTCTTACGTATCCTTACGGAGTCAGACCACCGTAGTTCTAATGATGATTTGGACAATGCCTCGTGTGAGAGGACTTTTGTGGTTGTAATGTGAGGCTGTGGTTTGAGGTTTGAAAAAGGCTTGATGATCATGAAGTGAACCCACAGTGCGCAGTGTGCTTTTTAGACTCTTGCTTTTTATTTGATCTGGGCTTTGAGCTTTAGATTTGCATTTTTGATGACTGGCATTGAACTTTGATTTTTGCTTTTTTTTCTTTTTTGCCCATTTTACTTTTTTCTTTTCTTTCTTTTGCACGTGTCTTTTCCTACGCACCGTTTGGTCCAAAGGGTTAGGTAGATGTGGGTGATGAAAGAAAGATAGGCTAAATGATAGTGTTTGTGGCTCAAAAGGTTGCAAGGGATTTTGATTTGATGTGACAAAGGGAATGGAAGGGAGGGGTCATTTTGTGGAGCTGTGAAAGAAGGCCTCTCTTGGGCATTGTTCAATTTCAATAATTAAATCAGTATTAGATTAAACCAATTGTGGCCAATGAGTGTTGAGACTTGCATAGAATGAGAAAATAATATTGCCAAAAACAAATGAATCTCTTTATTGATGAATGAAAACTGAAAAAAAACATGGCTTATTGTATAGCAAGAGACTACATAGACTCAAAGGACAATGAATTGAAATGAACATATAGCTAGGACTGGGACTCTATGACTCAATCTAGAGAAGGCGCACGGATCATTGACCCACGCCTTGGGGTGACTCATGGTTTAGCAAGTGGGCTGGTGTGAATGTTGATCTTATCCTTCGCTGCTGGAGGGACTGGGAGGCGACCATCTTCAACCATGTCTTGAATCCTATGCTTCAAAACGATGCAATTCTCAGTGGTGTGGCCCCTTCCTTGGTGGAACTTGCAATAGGCATTGGGATTCCAATTCTTAGATTTCTTATCATCTGAAGGATCTGGAGTGGGTCCAATAGGAACAAGTGCACCTTTTGCAGTTAATCTATCAAAGGCCTGCTCATAAGTCATGCCAATTGGAAAAAATGTCCTTTGTGGTCCTCGAGGCTTGTTGCTGAAAGAGCCGGGATGGTTAGAAGAGTTGTCATTGGTAATGTGGCTGATTTGATCAGTGTTGGAAAAAGAGGAGCCACCTTTCTTGTTAAAGCCCCCACCGTTACCCTTAGACTTCTGGGCTTGAACATCTTCCTCAACTAGGAGGCCAACCTTGTAGAGCCCAGTAAATGAATCAATGGGTTGAAACTTGAGTGGCTCTCGATACTTGGGCTGAAGGTTCTTGATGACCATGCGAACTTGATCTTCCTCATTTGGTCGATTGGTCATTTGAGCGGCTTTCTCCCTCCATCTATTAAGAAAAGTAGAGAAATTTTCTCTTTCACCTTGCTTGGTGGCCTCTAGTTCACGGAGACCGACAGGAAGCTGGGAATTGTACCTGTACTGCTTTAGGAACTCGTGTTTGATATATTCCCAATCATCGAGCTTAGCTTTATTCAGGGTCTTGAACCACCTGGATGGATGGGTGTCCAAAGTAATAGGGAACACTGAAGCATATAACTCTTTACTCATTCCTTTAAGAGCCATTGAGATATTAAAAGTGCGGAGGTGGTCCTCTGGGTCTTCAGTCCCCTTGAACTTGGGCAAATCAGTGATGACAAACTTCTTAGGAAGCTGGCCCTTAATCTCATAATCAGCAACACGAGGCCCTTGAACTGAATTTTCGGACATTCTCTTGACCAACTCTTCTAGTTGCTCCACCCTTTTTTCCGTCTCAGTCTTCGGAGGAGGGAGTGGTGTCTCAGCATTATCTTCTTCCTCCTCGTCAGATTCGAGAGGTTTTACCTGGGTCCTCTTTTCCTTTAGCTCCCCAATGGTCTTTTCTTGGGCATCAAGGCGAGAATTCACAGACTCGAGCTTTTCTAAAATAGCATTAAGTTGTTGTTCGATGTTTGCCATGGAAACGTCTTGGTGATCAGGAGCGCGTCGGGTTTGGCTTCTTGTTACTCTTCTAGGCCCCGGAGACAAGTTGCGAGTCTTTGCTATCTTGCTGAAATCAAGAAATTACACTTTAGAACCCGGAAACAAAAGATTGGTCTACTTGAAAACTCTTAAGAACAAACCTAACTCAGTCTTGAGGTTCTGGACTTAAGGAACTGAACTCGAAAGTAGACTTGAATGGGCTAGACCTAAATCTGATTTAAGGTGCTAGACTCGAGAAAGATTCAAACCTAAGATGGGCCTATTTCAGAATTAAGGACCTCTTAGACCTACGAGCCACTTGAAATTGAATGGGCCTAGCCTTGAATCAAAGTTCCTAGGGTTGAGTCTATGATCGAACCTAGTTCAGTTTTAAGGTTCTTAAATTGAAGTTGAAGCGAACCTAATTCAGATTCAAGGCTCTTGGGTTGAAATTGAATTGAACCTAATTCAGATTTAAGGTTCTTGAATTGGAATTGAATTGAACCTAATTCAGATTTAAGGTTCTTGAATTAAGATTGAATTGAACCTAATCCAGGTTTAAGGTCCAAAAGGTCGAATCTAAGTCAGACTTAAGATTCTTGGATTGGGATCGAATTGAGTTTGAAATTGAATTGGATTGAAATTGACTTTGAAATGGGCCTAATGGATCATCGAACTTCATGTCTTGAACCATAGATTAAGGGACTGGGCTTAGTTGGTGGTTAAGAATTTGGACTGAATGAAGAGTCACAAGTTAACAAGCACATTGATTGAAACACAAGCCCGATTTTATTCACCTAAGGTCAGGATCTAAGTGAGCTATAGGTCGGCTTGGTTAAGTCTGATAGTGTACCACGCCTAAGAGTAGAGCTGGGTCCAATTTCACCACCACAACTTTGGTGATGTATGGCCGAGATACCCCTTATATACACGTATCCAGTAACACGTGAATACGCGGTATGGGCGAGATAGGACTTACCTTAGCCATGTGATCCATTAACCAACTGCAACCAAGATAAAATCCCCCCTTAAGGTGATCTCGAGCACAGAACATGCCCATATTGAGACCAAGGAGCCTAAGACATGACCCTATTCGAAGGGTCGCAAGCAAAAATTCAATTAGTTATGATTATGGAACTACGAGACTTTCAAGTCTGTCCACTCACCAAATGGTGATTATCCCCAGTGAGGTCGCCAAAAACTGTAGGGCTTCACCCCGCCTTAGGGGGTTGACCTCAGCTTCAGTGTCATGGAATTGAGCCATGGAATCCGCATGTGAATACGTTGGGGTGTGTTGTCGAGTCAAGGGGATCACCACCGTGCCTTTATAGGTTATTCACGGACACCCGAAACATTGGTGCCAAACTAGTGGCCCCACAAATAGGTCCAGTAACCAAAATTTGGGTTCGGTGACATGGTACGGATTGAATCAGTAACCCAATCCGCCCGCATGTAGCGACCTCTACTCGATCTCATTGTAGTTCCATAAGTCATAACAATTGAATTCAAGAAAACTTATCGATTTGATCTTGAGAGCCACTAACCTAATATTGTTAGGTGGGTTGCTATTATGTACAAACAATGACTTCTACCATGGATAAGGCGATCACTTGATTGTTAGTCAATATTAATAAGGTGCCTATAAAACCGGTCGTCCATGATTATCTGACTTTAATGTGACAAGCAATTGAATTCCGGTCTTGATTAAGCAATATGTACAAGTGTGATAGAATATGTACAAACGAAACATGAAAACAAAGGTTAGTAAAGCATAATAGTATACATGTGTGTCCTTCTCACCTTGTCAGTGCGAATAATCAAATTGTTAGAGTAAAACTAAAAGGAATCGTCCTTCGATTGAATTGCTAATCGAGACAAATAAACGCGTTAGTATTGACAATAACAATATGCATACTAATAAATTGTGACAAGATGATGATAAACGAATTTGAAAACGTTAATGACAATCCTACATATTTACATGAGATGATTCAAGAGTTGGTTTCTACATTGTGTTAATTGAATTGAAACTCATAATAATAATTAGTCAAATTAAAAGTGACAAAAGGAATTAAGAAGAGTCAAAAAAGATGTTTTAGGTGAGTAATCTCAGAGTTATACCTTGATTTCGCTCGTTGGATCGAAACATAATCGATGCTAGAACTCAAGAATGTATGTGTCTAGAGTGTATGAGAGTGCGAGACTGTGAATACAGAAGTTTAGGGACGTCCAAGTTGAATAAACGTGTGTGTGTGTGTCCGTCTCGAAATGAGCAAGGCACGTATTTATAGGCACGAGGAGGGGATATCGAGCGTATATACGCAGGAGACCTGCGTATATATGCAGGCTCTGCGTATATACGCAGCCTAGGAGCGTATATACGCAGGCCCTGCGTATATACGCTCGATTATTCTGTGCGTATTTTTTGATTTCCTCCGATTTTATTTCGTGATTTGCCTTGATTCGACGCACCTAGACACCCTTGCTCTCCAAGCAAGGAGTTCTAGAGTGTTCTAGAAGGTTCCACGTATTTCCGGGGTATTTTTTGTGTATTTTGTATTTTTTTTGTATTTTCTGCGTATAAAAACTTATAAAAATCATAGAAAAATATAGAAAAATCAGAAAAATAATCTAAAAATACTGGTGAGCTCAGAAAAATGTGAAGAGTGTGATGAAAAGTAGAAATCAAGAGAATCACCAGTATAAATTATTTTAAAAAAACCCTAAAAATAGAAAATAATTAAAATAAATAAAAGAAAATATTTTTGCCCCCTTTATTTGTCCTTTGCTCAATAGTTCCGAGTATGACCTCACGTATTTCCAACTTTTGTGAGTTCAAAGCATCTTTTCTAAGTCGAAACAATCGCGAGACGCGGTATGTTTCATCACTGATTACTCTTTAGGGGAGACATTTTTAGGTGTCTACACCCTCTCTCAACCCAGAAGCTAGGGAAATATTGTAGCCAGGCCACGTCATCGACCAATTTCTTTGCTACAACATTTGGCGCCGTCTGTGGGGAGGCAATCAAATGGCTTCAGGATATGACCGCGCACCACGTAGGACAACCACACCTCCTTCCTCAGAGAAGGAAAGTAATCCCAATGGCGAGACACTCGCCGATCTCTCCACTTTCCAGGTTGGCCTGGAGGACAAAATTGACCTGTCACTTCAGGACTGGGACAGTAGGTACGTTTCGCATGACACTCTTCAGAAGGAAATTTCCAAGGGGGTGGACGAGATATGGACTCGTTTCAGCCAGCAGGAAGAACTGAAGAGTAGACTCGACGCTCTCCAAGCGGAGAATGCTCGCCTGAAAGCCTTGTAGGCCGGCAAGTCTAAAGTGACCGACAGTGAAGCTCCTGCCAAGTCTCAAGCAGCGGAGTACAACACTCCCATCATTCCAAACCTTTGGACCATCAAGGTCAAAAATTCAACACCGCAAGGTAAACATGTTTCAACGGAACACATTCCCTTGGAACGAGAAAAGGGCCAGGCCAGGAGATATCGTAGCACTCCAAAGCCTGCCAACACAACAACATATGCCACCAGGGCAACTTCTGCCAGGGGTGGCCCATATAGGTTTGATGAAGCCTATGTAGAAGATGACGTCTCCTCCCATGAACAACCAGAGGACATCAGAAATCTTATCGAGAGGAGGAAGCAAGACCGCGAAACTTCTTCCATGGATGCTCGGAAGATCATTGAGATCAAAAGGGAGAAGAACTAGGATGCCAGGCTGATCTTAGACAAGAAAAGAACTGAGAGGCTTAAGCAATCCACTCGGTATGACGAAGACCGCTCTTTGACTGGTTCTACGCCAGTATGTATGGACCCTTCCCATCGTTCTCTCAGAACACATGGTCCAGCTCATAGTACATCTGGCCAGGCCACTGCTGCCTCACGTCGCCAGGAGCCAGAGGTTAGATCCCACCAACGTGGGGGGTGTCACCAAAGCGGTGCTCACCTGGATAGGGGTCATGGGCAAACGTCCCATGGAGTGACTAGGGGAATGCAAGCGCTTTCCCTCACTGACAAGAACCCTTTCTCTCCATCTATCCTTATGGCCACGCAGTCCCAGAAGATCAAGTTTCCATCTATTGATGCTTATGATGGAACTACTGACCCAGATGATCACCTAGCCATGTACAAGCATCTTATGCTGACCACCCAGGCTGATGATGCTACGTGGTGTAAATACTTTCCAGTCACTCTCAAGGGGCTGGCACAAAGGTGGTTCAGCGGCCTTCCAACGGGTTCTATCCACAACTTCAACGAGTTGGCTGTTCTTTTTACTCATCATTTCATGGCCCATCGCCAGGAGCAGAAAAGCAGCCTTCACTTGGGAAGAATCCAGCAGCGGCCAAATGAGAGTTTGAGGAGCTATGTTAAGCGCTTCAACAACGAGACCCTACAGATTCCAGACCTTCCAGACCGGGTGATCCTGCACAATTTTTACAGAGGGCTCGACGAGGATAGCCCATTCAAGTTTCAAATGGTCAGGCAACGGGTTGGAGATTTGAATGAAATGATGAGAGAGGCTGAAGCATGGATTCACGCTGAAGAGGTCTGTGCTGTCAAGAAGGCCAAAGAAAAGGTAACTCCCCCCTCTTCAAAACATCAAAGCAACCAGGCACACCGCAGTGGTGGGTCTGACAAAAAGAGGTCTGGCACCTGGAATATTGAGGAGGAGGGAACATCCCAAAAAGGGGCGGCCAGGAAGAAGAGAAAATTCAGCTACACACCTACGGTTGAATACACCAAAGATCTCTTCCAAGTCTACAAGGAGGTGAGTCGAGATGTCCATATCGATGATCCTCCCCCAATCAAGACTGAAATGGACAAGAGGGACAAGTCCAAATATTGTAAATATCACAAAGAGCCTGGACATGTCACCGATGATTGTTACACCTTGCAGCGCACTATTGATCGCCTGGCGCACCAAGGCAAGGTAAAGAAGCATTTAATAAAAAGATTTCTGAAGAAATCTCCTTCTACGGAGGGTGCCCCAAATGAGGAGCATTCTGACTCCGGAATCGTCCACACGATCTCCGGAGGTTTCGCTGCAGGTGGTCCAACTGCTAAGGGTCACCTGGACTATGTCAGAACTCCTCAACAAGTCATGCTCCTGGACAAAGAGAGGAGGAGAAGTTCCCAGACGTTCTCATCTGCGAGAAGGATCGTGGGGAGGTAAGCACCCCCCATGATGACCCTCTCGTGGTCGAAATGAAAGTGGCGGATAAGCGTGTCCGTCGCATTCTTATTGACACGGGAAGCTCCTCTGACATCATTAGCTTTGAGTGTCTTTAAAAGCTCAAGTATAATGATGACGACTTAGTGCCATGCCACAATCCCATCATAGGGTTTGGCGGTGGTATCATTCAGCCAGTGGGAGTTGTCACTCACACCCTCCGTCTTGGACGGGAAAACGTTTGTAGGCACCTGCGAGTCAAGTTCCTGGTGGTCAAAAATATGACAGCCTACAACGTGATTTTTGGCAGGCCAATGCTCAACGCTTCACGGTCAGTGGTGGTCACACATTTGGTGTTGATGAAGTTCATTAGTGACGAGGGCAAGGTTGGCACAATATATGGAGATCAGCAAGTCGCTCGAGAGTGCTACCTTACCACCGTCAAGCCACTTGCTGGGGGCAAGGATAATGATGTGCCAGAGACTTCGAAGCAACAAGGGGTCTCCAAGAAGAGGAAGTCTGGTGAAGTGATGATGGTTCATGGAACCCACCAGGAAATGATGGCCATCCACGGTTTGTTTGCCTCTATCTCTCGGCCAGAGCCAGGAGGCCAACAAGAGGATTTCGAATTAGACCCTACCTTGCCAGGAAGAACGGTTAAGGTAGGAGATGCCATGAATGACAAGCTGGGGCAAGAAGTTAAGGACTTGCTGAGGGAATACAAAGATGTTTTTGCATTCTCAGCAGAGGAGATGCCAGGTTTGGATCCAAAGATCGCCCAGCATAGCCTTGATGTTGATCCTACTTTCAAGCCAATGAAACAAAAGAAGAGAACCTTGGGGCCGGTCCGAAGCAAGACAGCCGACGAGGAGGTTAAAAAGCTGCTAGATGCTGGATTTATTCGTCCTTGCCAATACCCGGAGTGGGTGGCAAATGTAGTCCTAGTTCCCAAGCCAAATAGGACATGGAGAATGTGTGTGGACTACACCGATTTGAACAAGGCTTGTCCGAAAGATAGCTTCCCACTCCCAAAGATCGACAAGCTAGTAGACTCTACAGCGGGGCACGAGGACATGAGCTTTGTTGATGCTTATTCAGGATTTCATCAAATCCCTCTTAAGGAGGAAGACCTAGGACAAGACATCCTTGGTCACTGACAATGGGTTGTATTGTTACAAGGTAATGCCTTTTGGTTTGAGAAATGCCCCTGCTACCTTCCAAAGATGTGTAAACACCATCTTCGCTAAGCAGCTTGGAAGGAATGTAGAGGCCTACATTGATGACATGATCATCAAGAACAAGAAGAAAGAAAATCATGCCAGGGACTTACGGGAGACATTTGATACACTGCGGCACTTTGGTATGAAATTAAATCCGAAGAAGTGCGTCTTTAGGGTAACTTCTGGCAAGTTCTTGGGCTTCTTGGTGGACGAAAGGGGTATTGACGCTAACCCCGACAAAGTCAAAGCAGTCCTGGACATGCAATCACCACGGAACGTAAAGGAGGTCCAGAGACTGACGGGATGTCTAGCAATGCTTGGCAGGTTTCTCTCAAAGTCTGGAGATAAATGTCAATACTTCTTTAAGGCGATTAAGAAGAGTGCCAAGTTTGAATGGAGCGAAGAGGCTGAAGCTGCCTTTGTCAAGTTGAAGGAACACCTACACACCCTTCCTAGGTTGGTAAGTCCCATGGAAGGTGAGACCTTGTACATGTATCTGTCAGTGTCAGAACATGCTCTGTCGGCCGTGCTGGTGGCCAAAAGGGAAGGAACTCAGCTGCCGGTCTACTTTGTGAGCCACGTGCTTCAAGGGGCAGAAATGCGCTACATCACTTCCGAAAAATTTGGTTTGGCACTAATGATGGCTAGCAAGAAGCTTCGTCCTTACTTCGCAACACATACGATTGTTGTTTACACTAACCAACCAATCAAGCAACCTTTGAGTAAGCTGGAGTCTTCTGGGAGGATGCTTAAGTGGGCGATAGCATTGAACGGATTCAATTTGGACTTTGAACCACGAAAAGCTATAAAGGGGCAAGCCTTGGCGGATTTTATTGTGGAAATGACGAGGCCTCCCCTAGTTGAAACGTCAAGCGACGTATGGACATTATTCGTAGATGGTTCATCTACACAAAATGGCTGTGGGGCAGGCATCTTGTTCAAATCGCCAGAGGGAGATACGTTCGAATATGCCATGAGGTTCAAATTCCAAACTTCCAACAATGAGGCCGAGTATGAAGCGCTGGTGGCAGGGATCCGGATGTGTAAAGCGGCCGGGGCACGAAAGATTGATGCAATGTCCGACTCCCAACTGGTGGTAAGTCAGGTTAATAGTGATTATGAAGCCCGAGACGAAAAACATGATCAAATACTTGGAGATTGTGAAGAAGGAAGTCGAAGGATTGGAACGTTTTCACCTAGTGCAAGTGCCTAGGTCGGAGAACAAACAGGCCGATGCCTTATCCAAGTTGGCTAGTTCGGCTACAGGAGACTCTCCCAGATCTATCTTCTGGGAAGTTAAAGATCAACGAAGCATAGACGAGCTAGCCGACGTCCATTACATCAATCGAGGAAGCACTTGGATGGATGAGATCATTGAATACAAGCAACGAGAATCCTACCTCTCGACCCGAAAAAGGCTAAGTATGTGAAGCGGCGAGATACGTGGTTTGGATATTGGAGGGGCCAGCTCTACAAAAAATCATTCTCTCATCCCTTGCTCAAATGCATAACCCCAGAGAAAGGGGCAGAGGTGCTAGACGACATCCATCAAGGCCAGTGTGGTTTGCATATTGGGGCCAGGTCATTGGCCGAGAAGACCCTTAGGACGGGGTATTACTGGCCTACCTTGCGAAAAGATGCCGCTAATATGGTCAAGAAATGCCACAAGTGCCAAATCCACGCTCACATTCACCAACGTCCAGCCAATCAGTTGTCTCCAGTGCTATCACCTCTCCCGTTCGCCAAGTGGGGTGTGGACATCCTTGGACCTTTCCCGCAAGCGCCAGGGCAGAAGAAATTCTTGATCGTGGCGGTGGACTACTTCACTAAATGGGTAGAAGCCGAACCAATGAGAAATATCAAAGTGCCTGATGTACAAGGATTTTTGACAAGAAACATCATCACGCGGTATGGCGTCCCCGATTCCATCGTCTTCAACAACGGTCCTCAATTTGATTCCAACATTCTCACTAATTGGCTATCAGACCAAGGGATCACTGCACACTTTACTTCCGTAGCCCATCCATAAGCCAACGGGCAGGTTCAGTCCTTCAACAAAATTATCAGCAATGGGTTGAAGAAGAAGCTGGACAATGCTAAGGGGCTGTGGGTTGATGAACTTTACAACGTGCTATGGTCAATCCGGACAACAGTGAAGAATTTCACGGGGGAAACTCCATTTGCACTTGTCTTTGGCTCGGATGCTGTGTTGCCCATTGAGATGTATGAACCAACGCTCCGGATTATGATGTACACCGAGGAAGGAAACTGGGAAGCCATGAAATGCAATCTTGATCTAATTCCAGAAATCCGGGGCAACGCTCTTCTCCTCCAACAAATTTACAAGTTAAGAATGTCCCGAGAATACAACAAACGTGTCAACCATAGGCCTCTCCAATTGGGAGACCTCATGTTGAGAAAGATGGAATCTACGGGAAAGGCAAAGGAGGATGGAAAGTTGACTCCAAATTGGGAAAGCCCGTACAGAATCTGTGAGGTGTTAAGGGATGGAACCTACAAGTTGGAAGATGGACAGGGGCAACGGCTTACCCACCCATGGAACACTGACAATTTGAGAAAATTCTATGTTTAAGCAAACATATTTGAGTAGACCTGAAGGCGCTCACCCAAAGTCGAGTTGCCAAGCGTGCGCTCGCAATCACAAGTTTGAGTCGACCTGAAGGCGCTCAAAAACTTGTAAAAACTTTGAAGTATCTAGATTGAATGAAAGCCTTCAATACTTTGAACTTCAAACTCGTGTTATGCACACAGGGGCAACTCCCCTCCATGAGAAATACGTAAAATTCAAAATGAATAAATTACGCCCTTAAATTCTCATAACGAGATTAAACAGATTCATTTTTCTGTTAAAATTAACCTACAAAAATGCCTAAGTCATATACTTAGAAGTTTTTAGGAGTGGCAAAGCAGCCAAAAGGGGCAAATGTCCCCACCTGCGAAGGGAACAATTTCCCTAGATTATAGCGCGACGAGCAAAACACTCTGAAAAATGCGACTTGCGAGCTTTCCGTTTTGTAAAAACGATGGGAATTAGCTCGCATTTTAGATCACACTTGATCGCATAAGGGCAAACGACCCTCAAAGGGTGCGAGGTGCGAGCTTGCCATTTTGTAAAATTGACAAAAATGGCCTCGCACCAAGTCACCTAATGGCAAATGACCTACCGGGATGTGCGAGGTGCGAGTTTACCGTTTTGTAAAATTGACAAAAATGGTCTCGCACTAACTCCCCAAAGGGCAAATGACCCTCAAAGGGTTTGAGGTGCGAGCTTACAGTTTTGTAAAATTGACAAAAATGGCCTCGCACCAAATCCCCCAAAGGCAAACGACCTGCAAGGATGTGCGAAGTGCGAGCTTTCCGTTTTGTAAAATTGGCAAAAATGGTCTCGCACCCTGGCGCACAAGGGCAAGTGACCCACACGATATGCGAAACACGAGTTTGCAGATTTACAAAATGCATAAGTACAAAACCTCGACAAAGTCCACAATAAAGAAAGAAGGCTATACCCTGAACTCGCAGCTGCCTAGTCACGCAACCTGCGACATGCGAGCTTACCGTTTTGTAAAAACAATGAAAATTGGCTCGCACAAATCTGTCTACCAGGGCAAGCTGCGACGTGCGAGCTTACCGTTTTGTAAAAACGATGGGAATTTGCTCGCACAAATCTGTCTACCAGGGCAAGCTGCGATGTGCGAGCTTACCGTTTTGTAAAAACGATGGAAATTTGCTCGTACAAATCTGTTTACCAGGGCAAGCTGCGACGTGCGAGCTTACCATTTTGTAAAAACGATGGAAATTTGCTCGCACAAATTTGTCTACCAGGGCAAGCTGCGACGTGCGAGCTTACCGTTTTGTGAAAACGATGGAAATTTGCTCACACAAATCTGTCTACCAGGGCAAGCTGCGACGTGCGAGCTTATCGTTTTGTAAAAACGATGGAAATTTGCTCGCACAAATCTGTCTACCAGGGTAAGCTGCGACATGCGAGCTTACCATTTTGTAAAAACGATGGAAATCGGCTCGCATAATGTGAAAAAATTTGTCCAAGGTGATGATCCGCGAAGGGTTAAGACTGCTACGTCCTTGACTCAATCTCCAAGTTTAAGGGCAATCAGTATGATTGATTGACTTAACCCTACTACTAGGCCTCAAGTCAATCAATTCTTAGAATCTATAAACTTGGACATTTCGCACAAGCATGAGATTATACTAGGCCTCAAGGAGTTCTGCTCGCACATTTGGTCTCGGGTGTAGTTCATTCGACCAATGGTGGACACATGCACTACAGGGGCAGGTGGACCCTTGAAGTGCGAAGGCTAAGTACCCGAAGAATAAAAACTGCGACGTATGGGACTTAGAAATCAAAAATTAAAAATTATGCGAAAGTGGAGCAACGCTGCGAGACACAAGACCTGTGATTTCTACTAGCAAGAAGGCTTATATTAGATTGATGGAGAGTGGATTACAAAGCTTTCTAGACAAAAGATTCTATGCGAGGCCTAACACTTGTACAAATTATCTAAGGATAAAACAAGAGTACAACAAAATACTGTCTGGTTGGGCTGAACAAAAGTGAGGTGAGAAGAGGCCATTTGATGACTGATTTCTAAAAGCTTCCCAATTGGAAGGACAACTCTTAACTTGAGAGGGATAAACCTTGAAGGGCGAGGAGATCAGATCATCTGCGAAGCTTCAACCTGGTTGAATGTTTTACCATTGTAAACACCGATGACGCTCCTAATCATCTGCGAAGCTTTCAACCTGGTTGAATGTTTTGCCATTGTAAACATCGATGATGCTCCTAATCATCTGCGAGGCTGGTGGGGCGAGGAGAGCTCATCTGATGCGAACCTTAGCATCATCCGCATCGTTCATATTTTCAATGTCGACGTGCTCATCTTGATCAGCATAGTCATCACCATCTTTGGCGACGTCGACATCATCAGTTTTGGCTTCCTCCTCCTCGCCACTACTGCTGCTCACATCTTTGCTAGCTGCATCGTCGTCGCTGGACGAAGAACCATCAGAAGGTGCGGAGTCAGTGGAGTGCTCTTGGTCCTTGTATTCAAACATGAAGTCCTTTTCTGGCAAGGGAGGTCTTGGGTGCTCTGGAGTGTCAGGCATGTCCTGGATGATCTTCACTTGCTCGACGTAGTCCAACCTTTCCTCCAGAACGCTAAAGGGATAAGTCTTCTTCACATGGAAGAAGTGCCAAGCATTCTCAACCAGAGCTCGCATCTCCTCAATGCCTTTGTTCTTGGCCTCAGCGAACTTCATTTTCTGATTCTCCTTCAGAGCTGCGAGCTCCTTGTCTTGCTCCTCAGCAATGAAGCGAAGATTGAGCAACACATCTCGCACTTTAGCCTCAGCCTTCGCTAAAGCCTCCTTCTCAACTTGCGGCATGGCCTAAGCAAGCCTCGCAGCCACTTCTTGCTCGGTTCGCTCCATGACAGCTTTGTTGACCCTTTCCTCCTCCTTCTCTGCAGACTTGGCCACAAGCTTGGCCAAATCATTGTACTTGGTAAGGAGGGAGTGTTATGATATGTCGACCAATAAAATAATAATTGCTAAGCTTGTTTTATTTTGACGTGTCCGTATTTCCGTTTGCTAAAATTCATTCTCCTTCTCCAACTTGTTATGGTTTTCTAGGAAAATTTAATTCCATTCTCGACAATCCAGCTTGGAAACACACTCTTGGTCCATAAATCATCCAACATCCTCATTCTGGTTCACCCGTTGGCATCCCAGCGCCCAATAGGCCTGCTACTCCTCCTTCTGGTTCATCTATTGGAAGTCCGGTGCCCAATGGGCCTGACCCTTCCCAACAGTCTTCTGGGCCTGATTCCTTTCATCCTCCCTCTTTTTCCACTTCTCTTTTTTCAGCCCCCACTGCTAGGCCGATTTCCCCAACTAGGCCTCCTTCTTCACCACATGTGTCTACACCTCACCCAACTCCTCTCCATCCAATGACCACACGTAGTAAACATGGCATTTTTAAACCCAATTTGAAATATCATGCTCTTACTACTACTCCTCCTCCTACTGCCTCCTTATCTCCCATTCCGAAAAATCCAATTCATGTTCTCTGTGACCCTAATTGGAAAGTTGCTATGCAGCACGAATATGATGCTCTTATTGAAAATGGTACATGGGAGTTAGTCCCACATCCACATAATGCAAATGTTATTCGGTCTCTTTGGATTTTTTGTCATATAACGAAATCAGATGGTTCATTTGAGAGGTGTAAGGCTCGTTTGGTGGGTAATGGTAAAACGCAACATGAGGGTATTRATTGTGATGAGACTTTTAGTCCGGTTGTCAAACCARCTACCATTCGCATGGTTCTTAGCATTGCCCTATCTAAATCTTAGTCCAYTCATCAACTTAAAGTTAAGAATGCGTTTTTACATGGTCATTTGAATGAAACTGTGTATATGTATCAACCTATGGGTTTCCGAGATCCTGCTCGTCCAAATCACGTATGTCTTCTTCGTAAGTGTCTATATGGTCTTAAGTAGGCACCTCGGKCTTGGTATCATCGATTTGCTACTTTTGTGGAATCTATTGGTTTCGTTCATAGTAAGTCGGACAAATCTTTGTTCATTTATCGCCATGGTAATGCAACAACTTATCTGCTTCTCTATGTTGATGATATTGTTATAACTACTTCATCTGACTTTCTTCGCAAGCATATTATCTCTCGCCTTAGCTCCAAAAAAAATTGCTATGAAGGACTTAGGTGTACTCAGTTATTTCTTGGGCATTGTTGTGTCTCGTTGCAATGGTGGTTTGTTTTTGTCTCAACATAATTATACAAAGGAGATCATTGCCCATGTTGGCATGTCAAACTGTAAGCCCTCCCATACTCCTGTTGACTCGAAAGGCAAATTGAGTTCTACTAACAGCACTCCTTATGATGACCCTACACTGTATCGACGATTATGTGGTGCGTTATAGTACTTGACGTTTACTCGCCCTAATCTTTCTTATGCAGTTCAACAGGTTTCCTTATTCATGCATGCTCCCATGGTTTCTCATATGAATGCTTTAAAACATATTATTCGATATCTTCAGGGTACTTCGGGCTATGGCTTGCATCTCTAAAAGTCGTATGTGACTTCTCTTGTCTCTTACACGGATGCTGAATGGGGTGTATGTCCTAATACTCGTCGTTCGACTTCGGGTTACTATGTTTTTCTTGGTGATAATCTCATCTCCTGGTCGTCCAAATGGCAACCTACTTTGTCCAAGTCTAGTGCTAAGGCGGAGTATCGTGGCGTTGCCAATGTGGTTTCTGAGTTGTGTTGGATTTGCAATTTATTGCTTAAGTTGCATTGTCCACTCTCTAAAGCGACTATTGTGTATTGAGATAATGCCAGTGCTATTTATTTGTCAAGTAATCCAATTCAGCATCAACGAACTAAACACATCAAAATGGACATTCACTTTGTTCGTGAGAAGGTTCAAAAGGGTGAAGTTCGTGTCTTTCATGTCCCTTCTCACAACTAGATTGCTGACATCTTTACGA
>SNQN01000499.1:129855-143327 GCA_008642245.1 Bassia scoparia
GAGGTTCATGAGTCAGACAGTCAATGTTGGATGAAAGCTTATTGAGGAGATGGCCTATCATAATGTTCAATATGGCAATCCTCGAGGTGTAACAAGAAGACTAGCAAGCATAAGGTCGATCAGATTACTCTATTGGCAGATCAGATATCAACCATCAATCAGAAGTTAGATGGCATTAATATGAATCAATCAGCCTCAGTTGCAGCTGTTTCAAGGCCGAGTGAGATGTACTGTGATAACTGTGGGGGGATGGGACATCTAGCTCATGGGTGTCAATCTCCTATGGAGCAAGTATGCGCGTTCCAAAATCGTCCCAACAATCCATACTCCAACACTTACAATAAAGGCATGAGAAAGAATCCATATCTATCATACAAGAGTAACAATATGTTGAATCCTCAACCAGTTTCACAGCAACARCAGCCCCCACAGCAATAATAGTAGTATCAGCCTTGATATCAGCCCCCTCATCAGAAGCCGCTGTACAATCAACAATACAACCACCAGCAGCAGCAACCACCACAGTCCCCAACAACTGATCCAATCATAGCTAAGCTAAAGAGCATGATGCTTCAAATGCAAAAAGATCAGATGCAAGTCCAACGTGACATTCACTCTTTAGTCACTCACAACAAGCAGTTGGACACTCAGATGGCGCAATTGGCTGCATCTAATGCGCAGAGGYAGCAGGGTGCCCTTCCTTCRCAACCACTACAGCCGAAGGATAGTGTCAATGCGATCACCCTTCGCAGTGGCACTAGTTACGGTAGGTCCACCCATGCCYTAAACTGATGATGGCCCTGACGGTGCATCGAAGGAAGTTGTTGTAGATKTTGAACAATCAGAAGATGGAGAAGCAGACAAGGAAGCTAAAAAGGAGGAGGAGGCAGTGAAAGCACCTCCTGTTGTGGTGCCCCCTATTCARCTGCCCTTTCCARCTAGAGTAGCCAAGAAGAAACAGGACCAGCAATTCAACAAGTTCCTCGATGTGTTAAGAAATCTATAGGTAACTGTTCCTTTCACTGAGTTAGTAACACAAGTTCCTTCTTATGCTAAATTTTTGAAAGACATGTTGACTAAGAGGGAATTTAATGCGGTGGAGACTGTTGCTTTTACTRAATAGTGCAGTGCTATAATACAAAATAAGTCTCCACCAAAGCTGAAAGATCTTGGAAGCTTTTCTATTCCATGTGATATAGGGTCTTTGCATATCGATAAGGCATTGTGTGATTTAGGTGCCAGTGTTAGGGTTATACCCTTGTCGATCTACAATAAACTTAACATGGGGGATCTTAAATGCACTAGTATTATTCTGCAGATGGCTGATCGTTCTGTAAAATATCCCATGGGTATTTTRGAGGACGTTCCTGTTCGTGTGGGTATGTTTTATATTCTTGTGGATTTTGTTGTGCTTGTCATGGATGAGGATGCTCGCATTCCGATCATCTTAGGGCGACCCTTCCTTCATACGATAGGGGCAATCATAGATGTGAAGAATGGAAAGCTTACCTTGACTRTTGGGGATGACAAATTGGTTTTCAATCTCTCTAGTGCACTTGAGAGTCCCATGTTAGAAGCATCCTGTTGTAGTGTCGATATAGCTGATCTTGTTGTGCAGGATAACGTTCCTCGATCTCCCTATAGGGATCTTCTAGAGGACATTTTGTGTGTTGAGTCTCTTGCAGGTGAAGGAGACCCCATGGTTGATGCTCTAGTCGCTGCACTAGATGGCAACGAGGAGAGCCGAAAGGCTAAGCTGATGCCACTCCCTAGTGGCAYAATTTCTGAGGTAATAAAGCTTGAACTGAAACCCCTCCCCTCTAATCTGAAGTATGTGTTCTTGGATGAAAATGAGATGTACCCTGTGATTGTCAATGCTGCACTTGATGATGAGCAGCTCAAAAAGCTGTTAGATGCATTGCGTTTTCATAAAAAAGCTCTTGGGTACAACATTGATGATCTTAAGGGTATCAGTCCAGATTTTTGTATGCACATGATTCATCTAGAAGAAGGCCATCGCCCTTTCATACAAGGCCAACGGAGATTGAATCCGAATATGCAAGACGTGGTGAAGAAAGAGGTAATGAAATTACTTAATGCACGTATTATTTACCCCATTTTTGATTCTAGGTGGGTGAGTCCCGTTCAAGTTGTGCCTAAGAAGGGCGGGACTACTATTGTGAAAAATGATAAAAATGAATTGATTCCCACTAGAATTGTGACAGGATGGCGCATGTGTATTGACTTCAGGCGCCTTAATCTGGATACTAAAAAGGATCACTTTCCCTTTCCCTTTATTGATCAGATGTTGGAGCGTTTAGCTTGCCATATGTTATTTTGCTATTTGGATGGGTATTCGGGATTTATGCAAATTCCGATTCACCCTGAAGATTAGGAAAAGACTACCTTTACATGTCCCTATGGTACTTTTGCATATTGTAAGATGCCATTTGGATTATGTAACGCTCCAACAACTTTTTAGAGATGCATGATGAGTATCTTTTCTGAGTTTTTAGAGTCTATCATGGAAGTCTTTATGGATGATTTTAGTGTGTATGGTTCTGATTATGATGCATGCTTGAATAATCTGTCAAGAGTTCTTAAAAGATGTGAAGAGGTAAGTCTTATACTAAAGGTGTTGTCCTTGGTCATCTTGTAACTTCTAGGAGCATACAAGTGGATAAAGCAAAGGTGCAAGTGGTAGAGCAACTTCCCCTTCCTGTTAATGTTAAAGGGGTGTGGAGTTTCCTTAGTCAAGCGGGATTTTATCGCCGCTTTATCAAGGATTTCTCCAAGATTGCGAATCCACTTACACAGTTGCTTTTGAAAGATGCCCCATTTGTCTTTACTGACGAGTGTCTTAAGTCTTTGACAGGATAAAACAGGCGTTGATTTCAGCTCCCATTGTGCAACCTCCTGATTGGAGCCTTCCCTTCGAGATTATGTGCGATGCGAGTGACCATGCTGTTGTCGCTGTTTTAGGCCAGAGAAAGGAGAAAGTCTTGCATGCTATCTACTATGCTAGCAAGACGCTTGATGAAGCTCAAGTTCACTATGCCACCACTGAGAAGGAGTTACTTGCTGTCGTGTATGCTCTTGACAAGTTTCGGAACTACCTAGTAGGCTCGAAAGTCATTGTTTATAGTGATCACGCAGCCTTAAAGTATCTCGTATCCTAGCAGGAAGCAAAGCCTAGGCTCATTCGTTGGATTCTCCTGCTCCAGGATTTTGATCTTGAGATTCGTGATAAGAAGGGAGCGGAGAACTTTGTGGTCGATCACCTTTCGAGGATTCGGCTTGATGATAAGGATCGGTCTCTCATTAATGATTCTTTCCCAGATGATCATCTCATGTTCGTTGCTGCTACTACTCCACGGTTCGCCGATTATGCCAATTATTTGGTGGGCCATGTACTGCTTGATGATTTGTCCTATCAATAGAAGAAGAAGTTCATGCATGATGTCAAGCAGTATTTCTGGGATGATCCTTACTTGTTTAAACAATGTGTTGATGGCTTATATAGAAGATGGCTTATACTCGATTGTTGTCATAAATCTCCTTATGGTGGTCATGCTGGACCATAAAAAACGGTGTTCAAGGTCTTGCAATCTGGTTTCTATTGGCCTCATCTTTTCAGAGATGCTAGATCGTTTGTACTCTCATGTGATGCTTGTTAGCGGACGGACAATATTTCTATACGCCATGAGATGCCCCAAAATGGCATATTGGAGGTGGAGATCTTTGATGTGTGGGGCATTGATTATATGGGACCGTTTCCTTCATCTTATGGAAATCGTTTCATCCTTGTGGCTGTGGATTACGTGTCTAAGTGGGTTGAAGCCATCGCATCTCCTACTAATGATGCCAAAGTGGTCTTGAAGCTGTTTAAAAAGATCATTTTTTCGCGCTTTGGAGTTCCTAGAGCTTTCATAAGTGATGGTCGTTCTCATTTTCAAGAGAGGCGCCTTGATACATTGTTGCGGAAGTATGGAGTACAACACCGTACTGGACTTGCCTACCATCCTCAAACTAGTGGGAAAGTTGAAGTTTCTAATAGGGAGATCAAGTCCATTCTTGAGAAGATTGTGGCAAAGTCTAGGAAGGATTGGAGTACGAAGCTTGATGATGCTGTAGACACCTAAAAGTGTCTCCCCAAAAGAGTAATCAGTGATGAAACATACCGCGTCTCGCGATTGTTTCGACTTAGAAAAGATGCTTTGAACTCACAAAAGTTGGAAATACGTGAGGTCATACTCGGAACTATTGAGCAAAGGACAAATAAAAGGGGCAAAAACATTTTCTTTTATTTATTTTAATTATTTTCTATTTTTAGGTTTTCTTTTCTATTTTTAGGATTTTTTTAAAATAATTTATATTGGTGATCTCCATAATTTCCACTTTTCATCACACTCTTCACATTTTTCTGAGCTCACCAGTATTTTTAGATTATTTTTCTGATTTTTCTACATTTTTCTATGATTTTTATAAGTTTTTATACGCAGAAAATACAAAAAATACAAAATACACAAAAAATACTCCGGAAATACGTGGAACCTTCTAGAACACTCTAGAACTCCTTGCTTGGAGAGCAAGGGTGTCTAGGTGCGTCGAATCAAGGCAAATCACGAAATAAAATCGGAGGAAATCAAAATATTTTCGAGTTTTGGAAAATATATATACGCAGAGGCTTGCGTATATACGCAGAGGCCTGCGTATATACGCAGCCCCCTGCGTATATACGTAGACCTGCGTATATACGCAGCTCTCCTGCGTATATACGCAGGGTTTTTTCCCTCATTTTTCCCCCTGTGCCTATAAATACGTGCCTGCCTTGCTCATTCCGAATACACACGTCTATTCTCTCTCTCTCCGTCCCTAACTTGCGTATTCTCTCTCTCACTCTCTCAAACACTCTAAACACATTCGTTCTTGAGTTCTAAGCATCGATTCTGTTTCGATTCAACAAGCAATAACAAGGTTTATTTCTGAGATTACTCGCCATTAAACATACTCTTTTCTCAATCTAATTAATAACTATTACGAGTTTCGATCTAATTAACAAACATGTAGAAACTCACTATTTAATTGTTCCATGTGAATATGTAGGATTATTGTAGACACCTAAAAGTGTCTCCCCAAAAGAATAATCAGTGATGAAACATACCGCGTCTCGCGATTGTTTCACTTAGAAAAGCTGCTTTGAACTCACAAAAGTTGAAAATACGTGGGGTCATACTCGGAACTATTGAGCAAAGGACAAATAAAATGGGCAAAAACATTTTCTTTTATTTATTTTAATTATTTTCTATTTTTAGGTTTTCTTTTCTATTTTTAGGATTTTTTAAAATAATTTATATTGGTGATCTCCATAATTTCCACTTTTCATCACACTCTTCACATTTTTCTGAGCTCACCAGTATTTTTAGATTATTTTTCTGATTTTTCTACATTTTTCTATGATTTTTATAAGTTTTTATACGCAGAAAATACAAAAAAAATACAAAATACACAAAAAATACTCCGGAAATACGTGGAACCTTCTAGAACACTCTAGAACTCCTTGCTTGGAGAGCAAGGGTGTCTAGGTGCGTCGAATCAAGGCAAATCACGAAATAAAATCGGAGGAAATCAAAATATTTTCGAGTTTTGGAAAATATATATACGCAGAGGCTTGCGTATATACGCAGAGGCCTGCGTATATACGCAGCCCCCCTGCGTATATACGCAGGCCACCTGCGTATATACGCAGGTCTCCTGCGTATATACGCAGGTCTCCTGCGTATATACGCAGGTCTCCTGCGTATATACGCAGGCCTCCTGCGTATATACGCAGCTCTCCTGCGTATATACGCAGGGTTTTTTCCCTCATTTTTCCCCTCGTGCCTATAAATACGTGCCTGCCTTGCTCATTGCGGATACACACGTCTATTCTCTCTCTCTCCGTCCCTAACTTGCGTATTCTCTCTCTCACTCTCTCAAACATTCTAAATACATTCGTTCTTGAGTTTTAAGCATCGATTCTGTTTCAATTCAACAAGCAATAACAAGGTTTATTTCTGAGATTAGTCGCCACTAAACATACTCTTTTCTCAATCTAATTAATAACTATTACGAGTTTCGATCTAATTAACCAACATGTAGAAACTCACTATTTGATTGTTCCATGTAAATATGTAGGATTGTCATTAACGTTTTCAATGTTTTTCATTGTTTTGTTTTCGTTCTTTTTTTTATTTCATTTTCATTATTATTATCACTTGTCAACACTAACGATTTCTTATCCTTGTATAGCGATTCAAGGCGGAAGATTCATTTCGCTCGTTTTTTACTATGAACTAACATTTGTTTTGTTTGTCTCTATATAGCGATTCAAGGCGGAAGATTCGTTTCGCTCGTTTTTTATTACGAACTAACTTTTGTTTTGTTTGCAGATTTAGGGTAAGATTGGTTTGTATATATATTTTGAAGTTCATATACTTCGCATTGTCATTGTTGTATCATTTGTATATATTTTGCTAAATAAAGACCGGAAATTATGTGAATCACTTTAAAATCAGATTAACTATGGACAACCGGTTTTTAGGCACCGTTTTAACTTGATTAATGCAAAGTGGTCACAATTTCTAGGTTAGGTAGTCTCTTGTGCATAATAGAAACACACTTTCATAGTAATCTTTAGGGTTAGTACGCTTCTAAGGTGCTAAAAACGTAAGTTATGTGCATTCAATAATCGTGATGAATGGAATTGCAATGAGACCGAGTAGAGGCCGCTACATGCGGGCGAATTGGGTTACAGATTCTGATTCGTACCATGTCCCCGAACCCACGACTGGTTATTGGATTGGACGTGGGGCCATTGTTTTGGCACCAACGTTTCGGGCGTCCGTGAATAACCTATAGGCACGGTGGCGACTCCCCTTACTCGACAACACTACCCCAACGCACTCACGTGCGGGTTCCGTGGCTCAAGCCCACGCAAAGCACCTCGATGTAGTACCAAGCCGCGCGCCCGCTATACGCGAGGGCGCGGCCCACGTCCTACAATTTGGCGACTTCACTGGGGATAATCACCGTTAGGTGAAGTGGACAGACTTGAAAAGTCTCGTAATTCCATCATCACGTTTATTGAATTTTTTGCATTTTGCATGTGACCCCGCGCATAAGGTCACAACTCAGGCACCTTGGTCTCGATATGGGCATGTTCTATGCTCGAGACTACCATAAGGGGGGATACTACCTTGGCTGCATGTGGTTAATTGATCGCATGGCTAAGGCAAGTCCTATCCCGCCCATGCCGTGTGTGCACGTGTTACTGATGCGTGTGCATAAGGGGTATCTTGGCCATACATCGCTAATTGCAAGTGGTGAAAATTGGACCAAGCTCTGCCCTTAGGCGTGGTACACTCTCTGACTTAACCTAGACCGACCATAGTTGACTTGTCATCACGTGTCTTGTATATATGTGCATGTATGGGTCCTAGCCATTGTACAGTTCTAGACCTTAACACAACACTTTCATATAGTCCATGGTCATCTTTTAGTTCACATCATGCATTTCATAGCCCATAGTGACTTTAGTTGACCTCTACCTTAGTCTGTGACCATAGTTCACTAGGACTTTGTCCTTCAAACTTTCGACCTTAGTCCACACAGACTTTGAACCTTAGGTCTTGACCCTTGACTACTAGGGTAGGCACAGACTTTGACCTTAGACGTTGACTTTAGACTCACATTAGGATTGACCTTACCTTCAGCCAACATAGGCTCGACCTCTAGGCGTGACCCTAACCTCTTTAGGCACATGCATATCATACATCCCAATGTCGTTTGGTGCCCTTTCAAAAAAAAAAAAAAAAAATTCAAAAAAAAAAAAAGCAAAAATTCAAAAAACGAAAGGGCACCTTGCATGCATTCATTCTAGGAAAGATGCCATGGAATTAGGACATGCATTTGCATCTGCATCCATATATTCAATAATGACCAAGGAAGTTCACTAAGGGTTTATGTCTTTTTGAAACAGGGGTGAAGTCGTCTCCATAGCCCTTGCTCGACCCAAAGAGTTTGAGCCCTAAGCCCAATCCAAACCCAACCATCCTCCAACTAGCCTTAACACCACAAAATGGCCTCCCAACAAGAAAAGCTCCAAAAGCTTGCCGAGCAAGTTCAACAGCTTGAAGCTAAGATCAAGGAGTTGACCTCGAGCACTTCCTTGGACAAGCTGTTTGAAAAGGCGATCCAAAAAGCCATCGACCCCACCTTTTACCAAGACCAACCTCCTCTTGACCCTAACCTTTCAACTAAACTGCCAAAGGATTTCTCAGCTGAAGACATACCTAAGTTCAAGCCAACTGATGACCCTCGATTTCATGTCAAGGGGTTTAAGACCACCATGGCACTTAAAGGGATTGACTCTGCCTTGTTTCCAATGGTCTTTCCCCTTTCCTTGGAACCGATATGTCAGAAGTGGTTCTTTTCACTTCCTGAGAAAGAAATAGCTACTTGGGAAGACATCATCCACGCATTCATGGCAAGATACAAGGGTAACATTCAGACCCAAACCTCCTTCCGAGAACTTGAAATCCTTAAGCAGGGAGAGAACGAGGGGTTCACCACCTATCTGACTAGATGGAGAGGAGTTGCTGCCACCCTAGTCTCCGCTCCTATTGAAGAAGAGATGGTCAAGACCTTCATTTCTGGCCTCCAGCCGGAATACAAAGATCATCTCAAGTATCGAGGCCTTACCACATTCGCAAAGGTCTACGACATTGGAGTGGACATAGAGAATGATCTTCTTCAATTCACATGAGTCAGTTGGAGTCTTAGCTTTAGGATCGAGTCGGAGAGTCCCTTTCCCTAGACTATGTATCATTTCTTTTTCCATTTCGGGTCTATGTCATTAGGTTTAGGATCAAATTCTACAATTAGCCTCTATGTAATAAATTCTTTTGTTAATAAAAGTTTCTTTTTTCTCATTTTCTTTAGCCTCCATATAGTTTGTGCTTCTAACTTTAATGGAATCAAATTAATAATCGACCTCACAATTCAATGGACATTGCCAAGAGAGGCCTTCTTTCATAGCTCCACAAAACAACCTCTTCCCTCCATTCCCTTCATCACATCAAATCAAAATCCCTTGCAACCCTTTGAGCCATAAACACTATCATTCAGCCTATCTTTCTTTCATCACCCACATCTACCTAACCCTTTGGACAAACGGTGCGTAGGAAAAGACATGTGCAAAAGAAAAAAAAGAGAAGAATAAAATGGGCAAAAAGCAAAAAATCAAAGTTCAATGCCAGTCATCACAAATGCAAATCAATGTCAAAATCCAATGCAAATCCAAAGTTCAAAGCCCAATTCAAACAAAAAGCAAAAGTCTAAAAAGCACACTGCGCACCGTGGGTCACTCCATGATCATCGAGCCTTTTTCAACCCTCAAACCACAGCCTCACATTACAACCACAAAAGCCCTCTCACACGAGGCATTGTCCAAATCATCAACAAGAACTACGACGGTCTGATTCCGTAAGGATACGTAGGAAGCCTCTTCTCGAGGTCCGACCCAATAACTCAATAACATTCTGAGGTCCACTCTCTCATATAATTTGATTCCCTTAAAGTCAGAAACACAAATTCCTAGTGTAGCACCCGACATAGACTCGAGCTTGAACCTACATCATCTAGCCAACCACATCAATTCCCCATTTACTTACCCTTAGTCACAAATTTTAGCCTTGTCTTTTCTTGAACCTTTAGCCTATTCTTTCATACACCTTAAGGGGCTCTCCTCAACTCTCCTTAGGCTATCACTCTGCAGCATTCATCATGCATCCTCCTCAAAGCATCGCATTGCAGCATCTTGTCCATGTTCTCTCCTCATGCGGCATTCAGCTCAAGTTACCGATTTGGGCAAATCAAAATCACATCCCAGTACCTCATCCCTTACCATTACCAGCTAAGCCAAGACCCATGACTCCACAAAATTCACTAGCCTTACCTTACTCCATCAACCATTGCCCCAACCTCGATCAAGCTGGGGGCTCACCCACTCAACCAACCATTAACACCACAAATTAAGCCATTCCCAAACACCCAAACCCCATGGGTTGGGGGCTCAATTGCAATCACAAGCATCGCCTTTGCTCGAATGGGGGCTTGAGACGGCTCCATCCTACAATCCAAAAGCATCTTACCATTAGTCAATTTCCTTGGTCATTTCATGCATTAGATCTAAGAATAGACTTGCATTACACATATAGCCATTGCAAACACTTCATAAGCATCATTGCGCATTGAGTTTACATACATCATCATGCATATGCATCCTGCACAAACACATTACATTGCACATTGCACATTACACATTGCACCACCTCAACACGAGGCTAGGGCCCATCTTACATGCATTTGCCTGCACACGCCTATACGGCATTCATCGCTATACGCGATTGTTGCTACACGCAACATTCTTCCCGAAAAGCCAAGGTCAGCCGTAGGGAAGGTTTCCTGAGGAACGAGGCGTTTCCGAAGGAATTCATATCATCACTCATAGCCTATACGGCATTCATCGCTATACGCGATTGTTGCTACACGCAACTTTCCCCGAAAAGCCAAGGTCAGCCGTAGGGGAAATTTCCGAAGGAACGAGGCGCTTCCGACGGAACTTACATTACGTCTTCCCGAAAAGCCAAGGTCAGCCGTAGGGAAGGCATGTACATCACAACTCTCCCCGAAAAGCCAAGGTCAGCCGTAGGGGAACTTTCCGAAGGAACGAGGCGCTTCCGACGGAACTTACATTACTTCTTCCCGAAAAGCCAAGGTCAACCGTAGGGAAGGCATCTACATCATATTCTTTTCCCGAAAAGCCAAGGTCAGCCGTAGGGAAAAGCTACCTGAGGAACGAGGCGCTTCCGAAGGTATTCATCACCTCATTTTCTCCTGAAAAGCCAAGGTCAGCCGTAGGGAGAAAGCAGCCCGAGGATCCATGCGCTTCCAAGGGCATAAAACCGCATGGGGCGCGGTAACAGGTAAAACTAACCTTTGTTTTGCAGGTACCGGCGAAAAAGGTGACTCAGGGTCGCAGAACGTCTTGAGTTGCTCTCCGTCCCGAATCAAATACTTTGACTTTCGTCTTACGAGATTTTCGTCTCTTCAGACTCAGTCAAAGTGGGGGCTTCTTCACACAACAGCTCCTTTACACACTTCGGGTTTTGGAATTTTCTCCCGCACCAAAAATTCCATATATGCACACTTCGGGTCTACGATTTCTCCCGCTACAGAAATCCAACACAAGCATCTTTCGGGTCTACGATTTCTCCCGCTACAGAAATCTCGAGCAAATACATCTTTCGGGTCTTGGAATCTTCTCCCGCTACAGAAGTTCCGTCAGCACATCTTCGGGTCTTGGAATCTTCTCCCGCTACAGAAGTTCCGACAGTACATCTTCGGGTCTTGGAAATTTCTCCCGCTACAGAAATTCCGTTAGCATCTCTCGGGTTTTTGGATCTTCTCCCGCTCAAGAAGTTCCGCGCACTCTTTCGGGTTTTGGAGTTTGCTCCCACAACAAAAATTCCAAGGCAAGCAAATCAGACCGCACGGGACACGGCTACAGGTAAAACTAACCTTTGTTTTGCAGGTACCGGCGAAAAAGGGTAACTCAGGGTCGAAGAAACGTCTTGAGTTGCTCTCCGTCCCGAATCGAATACTTTGACTTTTGTCTTACGAGACTATCGTCTCTCCAGACTCAGTCAAAGTGGGGGCTTCTGTAGACACCTAAAAATGTCTCCCCAAAAGAGTTATCAGTGATGAAACATACCGCGTCTCGCGATTGTTTCGACTTAGAAAAGATGCTTTGAACTCACAAAAGTTGAAAATACGTGGGGTCATACTCGGAACTATTGAGCAAAGGACAAATAAAAGGGGAAAAAACATTTTCTTTATTTATTTTAATTATTTTCTATTTTTAGGTTTTCTTTTCTATTTTTAGGATTTTTTAAAATAATTTATATTGGTGATCTCCATAGTTATTTTTCTGAGCTCACCAGTATTTTTAGATTATTTTTCTGATTTTTCTACATTTTTCTATGATTTTTAAGTTTTTATACGCAGAAAATACAAAAAAATACAAAATACACAAAAAATACTCCGAAATACGTGGAACCTTCTAGAACACTCTAGAACTCCTTGCTTGGAGAGCAAGGGTGTCTAGGTGCGTCGAATCAAGGCAAATCACGAAATAAAATCGGAGGAAATCAAAATATTTTCGAGTTTTGGAAAATATATATACGTAGAGGCTTGCGTATATACGCAGCTCTCCTGCGTATATACGCAGCTCTCCTGCGTATATACGCAGGGTTTTTTCCCTCATTTTTCCCCTCGTGCCTATAAATAAGTGCCTGCCTTGCTCATTCCGGATACACACGTCTATTCTCTCTCTCTCCGTCCCTAACTTGCGTATTCTCTCTCTCACTCTCTCAAACACTCTAAATACATTCGTTCTTGAGTTCTAAGCATCGATTCTGTTTCGATTCAACAAGCAATAACAAGGTTTATTTCTGAGATTACTCGCCACTAAACATACTCTTTTCTCAATCTAATTAATAACTATTACGAGTTTCGATCTAATTAACCAACATGTAGAAACTCACTATTTGATTGTTCCATGTAAATATGTAGGATTGTCATTAACGTTTTCAATGTTTTTCATTGTTTTGTTTTCGTTCTTTTTTTATTTCATTTTCATTATTATTATCACTTGTCAACACTAACGATTTCTTATCCTTGTATAGCGATTCAAGGCGGAAGATTCATTTCGCTCGTTTTTTACTATGAACTAACATTTGTTTTGTTTGTCTCTATATAGCGATTCAAGGCGGAAGATTCGTTTCGCTCGTTTTTTATTACGAACTAACTTTTGTTTTGTTTGCAGATTTAGGGTAAGATTGGTTTGTATATATATTTTGAAGTTCATATACTTCGCAGTGTCATTGTTGTATCATTTGTATATATTTTGCTAAATAAAGACCGGAAATTATGTGAATCACTTTAAAATCAGATTAACTATGGACAACCGGTTTTTAGGCACCGTTTTAACTTGATTAATGCAAAGTGGTCACAATTTCTGGGTTAGGTAGTCTCTTGTGCATAATAGAAACACACTTTCATAGTAATCTTTAGGGTTAGTACGCTTCTAAGGTGCTAAAAACGTAAGTTATGTGCATTCAATAACCGTGATGAATGGAATTGCAATGAGACCGAGTAGAGGCCGCTACATGCGGGCGAATTGGGTTACAGATCTGATTCGTACCATGTCCCCGAACCCACGACTGGTTATTGGATTGGACGTGGGGCCATTGTTTTGGCACCAACGTTTCGGGCGTCCGTGAATAACCTATATAGGCACGGTGGCGACTCCCCTTACTCGACAACACTACCCCAACGCACTCACGTGCGGGTTCCGTGGCTCAAGCCCA
>SNQN01000500.1:0-27805 GCA_008642245.1 Bassia scoparia
AGTTAGTAGAACAGTTATCGAACAATAATAAAGGACACAAGATATTAACGAGGTTCACCCAACTTTGGGTTACATCCTCCTAACCTAGTTACTTTTATTAATTCTACTCCGAATCAATAACAGTAACCCTCACTCTCTCAATGTATGATCTCTCACACAATGAAACCCCACACTAAACCCAAGTGTGCTATTTTGCACTTGAACTCACAAGCASTCGCAATTGAACTCTCAAATGCTACCCGATCACCAACCCCTTGTTGATGATCCAATACAAGTTTCTTTCTCTCAAATAACTCTCACAAAGAGCGTACAAGAGTAAATTAAAGCTCAATATATGCACTCGTATGATCTATGCTTGCTTGATGTAAAACTAAGGACTTTTCTTCTCTCAAGATATAACTCTTTGAAGCTCAGAGAGAATCTCATTTGTAAGAGTGCATACTCATGAATATTTATAGGCAAGAGCCATGCAATTGATCATAGTCGAACCCTACAATATGTGAGATATTTGTTTCCAAAGATCCACACATAVTTTAGGAAAGTTTACAAGATATTATTTTATACAAGATAAAATAATATCTAGTTAACTTAACTTCGACAAAATCAATTACACAATATTCCTAAGTAAATACTCTTACTAGATCACCTTGAAGTTTCCAAAAATCTTTTTAGGAAAGTCTTCAAAAACGTGTACTTGCTCGACAAGGTGATCAGAGTTGTGAGAACAGTAGAACTGTTCTTCCAACTGGTAGTGTTGAAGCCAACTAACCAACTGGTCTAGTTTTCTTCAACTCTACAAGAAAAGTCACATATTTTGTCCATCAATAATACAAACAATCAACCACACTTATGCATTTATACAATATAAAGACCTAGTCTAAACCTAGAACTAATCTTCATATTCCTTAACATCTTCAAAGCTTGCCCTTGATCTTCTTTTTAACTTGGAATGCTGACGAGATTAACTCGAAGGACCTTCTTGCTCAGAGAGTTGGAAAAACTTGTATGCTAAAACACATAGAACAATTTGAACATATAACTTGTTAGCATACATGTCACTTTCTTTCAAGTGACCCAGAACAGTTTTCTCAGCTGTTCAGACCAGCTGTATTCATTCGACCAATGTACCTGTTCTTGCAACTGTTTGTCATCACTCAAACACTAGGGAACTCAACAATAGGCCAATTACAAGCCAAAAAGATCCTAATTGCATGTTACAAACTTACAATTGGTCATTAGTTTCACTGTAACTAATATTATTGAATTTTAATTGTATTTGTACATGTAAACACTTGCCATTGTACACATATACGAAGTATTACTTATCAAAGATGCTTYTCAAGCAAGCTTAAAAATTATGTTTTTTTATCAATTAATTTCATCCACACGTTTTCTTGGGATGAACCCAACCATACGTTTCCTTTTCCTTTTCCTTTTATTGGGATGAGACCAATCAACTTTTCTTTCCTTTTCCAAATAAAAAACCAAAATACCCCTTTCCATTTTCCTTMAAACAAACCAAAAAAAGATCCACTTTCCTCTTCAAGAAAAAATGCTAGAAAATCACATCTCACTTCTTCATTAAGGTGCTGAGACACAAACCCGGGTGATGATGTCCCAGCACCGACCACAACAACCAACCCCTTATTGGCTGTTGATTACAACCAACTTCCACTGAATATCCGGCCCCAAAAGAAGAGGGGTGAAAAATTGGCCAGCAACCAAAACGCGGACAGAAGCGAAGAACTAAAAGTAGTTGAACAAATCAAATCACGATAGGAACCGCTGACCTGATAGTTAATAGACTGACGGGTACCTCCTCACACACCTTATGATACCCCACCTCTTTCCATGAATGATGTAAGGTGACCAACTCCTATATCATCATCTTTTTCTTGCTAGGTTATTCACGGACGCCCGAACATTGTGCCAAAACAATGCCCCACCTTCTATCCAGACCATCGTGGTTCCGGGACATGGTACGGATCATATGACCCATATCGCCCGCATGTGCGGCCTCTACGTCTCTATGTAATTTAATAAACAATTATTGATTCACTACTTAGTTTAATTTAGGCCCTTAGGCGACACTAAACCTAATATGGTATGAAAGGTGTTACTATTATACACATACTTCTACAATGATAAGGCAATCCTTTGTTTGTTAGTCAATTTACAATGAGCCAGAGACCTTCCATAATTATCTATTAATTGGTTCGTTAATTACTGGTCTTATTAGACAAATATCCAAAGCGTATCACAAACTAATATAACAATCATATACTATAATGCCATCCCTACCTTAGTATCAATCAAACATGTTGAATTATAAGAATCTATGAAAAACCGTCTACTGATCATCCGCTCAACACGACAGCAAACATCGTTAGTTACAAATTAATACAATGCGATAAATGAAAAAGACATTGATAAACGCAAATGAGAAGATGTGAAACAGGTTTTAGTCAAGTGAAGGTGGAGTTTTCTACATTTTTAATTTAATTGAAACTCAAAATAATTATTAGTGCAAGTTAAGAATAGTTTAATGGAGGTTTTAGTGATAAAACCTCTGGTTTACCTTGATATTCGCTTCGTCAATTTGATATCGAAAGAGCGCTAGAACTCGTATTTGTATGCTTTAATAGCAAGAGAGGTAAGAGTGAAGAGAGTATGTGAAGCTTGGCTACGTATGCCATATTCTGTACGTGTGTGTCTATCTCTCGTAGTGTGTGAAGTGTTCTCGTAATGTCCGAATCCATCGAAGAGTGGGCAAAGAGCGTATAACTCTCATTGAGCGTATATACGCTCAATTTTTATTCTGATTTCACTTCAATCTCGAGTATATATATCCTAGGAGCTATATATGCTCAAGGAGCGTATATCGCTCGATTATACGGTATACATATATTTGTTTGATTTTCTTGATTGGATTGAATCTAGACACCCCTCTTTGCAAGAAATACGGTTCTAGAGTATCTAGAACATTCGGTTATTTTGTATTTTAAGTATTTTCTATTTTATCGTATTTTTGTAATTTATTTTGATTTTGTAATATTTAAATTCATAGAAAATTATAGAAAATCAGAAAATAACTAAAAATTAATGAAGATCACCAATATAATTATTTTAAAAATCCTAAAACTAAATAGAAATAGAAATAAATAAGAATAAAAAAAATACTTTTTGCTCTATTTGACCTTTGCCTCATGATTTCGAGCAACCTTCACATATTTCGACTTCTTTACAGTTCAACTACGTCTTTTAGAATCAAATCAGATCCGAAATGTGGTATGTACTCATCGGTATCATTGGGTGTCCTAACAAACCAAAACAGAGATAAAAAGACCCAGTTAAGGCAAATAGATAATTTCATCATTCAGGCAATATACATTATAGAATCGCACATTAAGCATCAATGTAATGAAACTTTACAAAACACCATACATAGCCACTACTTCCACCCCAACCCTACTTAACAACCGACTAAGGACCTAATTGAGGGACTAACCAAAAATCAGTCCAAATCCCAAAACCACCATGCAACCAAATTTTAAATTAGACCCTAAACAAAACCCAACCACTCAACGTCCCCACAAGATGGAGACAATGAATGAAGAAAAGATGCAAAGAAGACCCAAGAAATTGCAACCAAATTGCCATCTTCCTGTCAGCCTTGCATTTGCGATGTACTCCTGTTCCTTGCACTTCAATTACCAATTCATCACGCTCATCCAAAAGATAACGCTCTCCCTCCTCAATTTCTTCATTGCGCTTCAAGAATTTCCTTCTCCAACTCAACTCGTTAATTAGAGTCTCCCTAGTAAACAAAGCCCATTGTTGAGCATCCCACTCAGGGCACTCACCGGGTTTTTCACTGTCAGAAGCCATGAGAGAATAAAAAAGGGGGATTGAAGAAATGATCAGAGAATTAAAGAATGGATGACTAAGTGATTATGAATGGATTGAGTGAGTGAAGGCAGATTGTGTTTGGTATAAATAGGGAAGAAGTGGGGTGGTTGGTAGTAAAACATTTAATGTCTAGACTCTAGATTTATTGATGTTGTTTATTGATTCGTAATGTTAAGGAAAATTAAAAAATAGATGTTACCAAGTTCCAAATAAGAGGATTATTTTTTTTTTGAGGGGAAAGCTGGAAATTTATTAATCAAGGGATAATGAGAGGATTTAATTTTGGAGAAAAGGTTTGAAATCATAATAAAATCCTCTTATTATTTTATTGCTCAAATGAGAATATTTAATTTTGGAGAAAAAGTTTGAAATCATTTTGGGAATTGAAAAATAGTAATGATTAAGATTTCAATAAAGGACTAAACAACAATGTGATATTAATTCTTTTTTGAAAACAATATTTAAATGGGGAAATTATCTACAACATTTTTATTCCTACATTTGTGTATGTAAAACACAAATGGTTTGGTGAAAAAATCATAAAGAACTGTCTACACCATTTTTATATCCACAATAACCGTGCATTACACGTGAGGCTATCGATACAACAATTAACTGAACTAAAAGGAATGTTAATTTTTGGATAGAATTAAACAATTGTAACATGTTGCAAATATACGGTCAAAGTTACAGATATACGGTCAAGAGGATTGTTCACAATGTAACTTGTTATAGATATATGGTCAAGGATACACATACACCATCAGTATACGATCAAAGATACGTAAATACAGTCAAAGATACATAAATACGTTCAATATACAGTCAAACATACACCCCTCAACAAATGCAAAGTAAAAAGAAAAAAGAAAAATAAAAAGGTACCACCTGGTATATTGATCAGCGGTGAAATGCAGCTACACCACCCTCATTCAGGTACTATTGTACCATTTTCTTAAGAAGATTCCAAATGCTAGCAAGTAATCAGCTGCATTCAATCTTTGGTACCAATTTTTTTTTTATGAGTCCAAAACATTGCAGTGTACTAATTGCAATTTCTGCGATTTTTCACACAATAAACACCAAAATTTGAGTGTTATTCATTTTGAAATTCAATTTTTGCCGCTCAGTTTGTTGGAGAAGCTTCATCAACATCAGTCAGGTATAAAAGCCTAGCTCATTCTTCATTTTTGTTTTCCATACCATCCTCCACTAAAACCCTAGAAATCTCACAATAGTACTGCAAAACACCAACAAACCACCTCCTYTCAATGGAAAACCCAAGCCTAGACAACCCACCTGTAGCACCATACATGCCACCAACCATCAAGTTCAATGAGCCACTGAATGGGACAGAGAATGAAATTGATTTCTCTACCTTCAAATATTTCATGCTCTTTGGGAATAAGAAGGTGTTTCTCGGTGATGAGGAGGTGATGCGGTTGGTTCTGACACCGCGAGCAGATAACCAGCCCCTGTTCACCCACTTGATGATGACAAGAGAGGGTGGTGTTGCCCATGTAGCACACCTCCCAAACATCACGGACATGAAACGGAGGGTGGATCTCGTTGGACTCAGAGAGATGCTGCTTTCAATTATTGAGGATGAACATGGGGTGCCTCCTGCTCAGTCAAGGTTTTACTTGGAGCTAGCTGACCTTGCTCCCGTGTTGGACTTCGCAAGGCCATCTCACCCATTGCAACTTGGAACTTTCATTGCAGAAATAGGAACCTACACTAATGCCTTCCAGGTGAAACTTAGTACAACTCAACAATGAAGTTTTGTTGCGTTTGTGCTAGAGGCTTTGATAATGTTGTGCTAAAATCATTTCTTTGTTTTAAATGCTGAATCAAAATTAATTTATGATCTATTTTTGTGCCAAAATGTTTGATATGTGGTTATGGTGTACTGAAATGTGATTGTGATTGTGGTTATTGTAGTTTAGTGTGGTTATTTCTGTGMTAAATTGATGGCTATGTTCTTGGAAGAGGGTGGGATTTAACAGAGTCATGCACTCATCCTACCTGGTGTTGATAAACCAAAAAAACCAAAGTACCAACAACTTTCGGTTTATGATTAATTACTCTACCTTTTGACATTTATATATGTGCTGATGTTCCTTTGACATCCAAAGAAATGAAACAGCAACTTTATGCAGATGTGTTAGTGGTGTTGTTTCATGTATTGTTGTTTTTTTTTTTGTCAATGTTATAGTAATATAATAAGCATTGAAGTTGTTGGGTTGACAAGCCCAGTGGGTTGGAAAATTTGAGGTTTTGCCATTAGAAGAATAAAGGGAGCACAATTATGATGTTTTTGGTTGAGAAGCCTTGAGGGTTGCAAAATTTGAGGTTTTGTCTTGAAAAGCCTTCARGGGAAAGTAATCAAATTTTGAGGTATTGGGTTGAGAAGCCTTGAGGGCTTCACAATTTGAGATTTTGGCATGAGAAGCCCTCAAGGGAGCATAATTATGAGGTTTTTGGTTGTCAAGGCATTAGGGTTGCAAAATTTGAGGTTTTGTCTTGAGAAGCCTTCAAGGGAGAACAAATTTTGAGGTTTTTGGTTGAGAAGSCTCGAGGGTTTCACAATTTGAGGTTTTGGCTTGAGAATCCCTCTAGGGAGAATAATTATGAGGTTTTTGGTGGAGAAGACATGAGGSTTGRAAAATTTGAGGTTTTGTCTTGAYAAGAGCACAAATTTTGAGGATTTTGGTTGAGAAGCCTTYATGGTTGCYAAATTTGAAGTTTGGMTTTGASAAGCCATAATTTGTTMCAAAACTTAWGGGTTTTYAGATGTCAGCCCTTTAAGGTGGCATATATTTGAGTTAYTGATAGRTAGCAAACTAAGATGAGAAAGGGAAAGAAAATAAACAAGTGAAATCAAAGGTGTGAGTTAGTGGTTGTTAATAGGCATGTTGAACTTGCTTTAAAAATAGGTTACAATAATAATTGTTCGGCAAATGATTAGATAAAGATGAATACTAGCCTAAGATGAACTTGTTTCTAAGCTAATGTTCAGTTGTTCAGTAATTAATGAATTTGGTGGTTTTTTGAATTGAAGTTTCTTTCTTTTTATGAATTGAAGTTTATTAATCATTGCATGTGTGATAAAACTAGTTTAACAAAGTGCAGCAATACTGRGTTGATGGAAAGTGTTCCATTGTACAGGTCATGCTTGTCTAATGAACCGAATAACTTTTAATCTGAATTAATTCAAATTGAGTCYCCGTTTGGATGCTTCTCTGTCAATGTTTCAGCTGGTATGTCTTAAATAAGCCACGCACTGAATGTGTGTGGTTGTTTCCGTACCGATCTATGTTGCATGCTCGGCTGCAGGTACTAACCCTGGCATGCAAGATGTCATCGATTGGGATTGTGGTTGGTCATGGGGCAGAAGCCATTGATCCTACTGATACCTTCACCAAGGTCATCTTCACACCAATGAACGTTGCGAGGGTGGGAGAACTGCCAAGCGAGGGRAGAGAATAGTAATTTGGAATTSTCGTGGTTTCGGTAGGCCACTTTGCAAGCTAACCTGGCACGGATTTGTGAGGACTTCAAGCCTTTTCTGGTCATCTTGACAGAGAGTAGGATTACCAAACAAAACTTCCGTCGCATCTTTAATGAGCTGAACGTAGACATGGAGTGGGAAGTTGATGACAATTTGTCCATCTCGGGAGGTGTCAACCTGCTGTGGGACAAGACTAAGGCGGATGCTGATCTGATGTACTTCCCCTGAGGAGTTGATCTCCGTCTCTTGGGAGACATAAGGGTAATGATCCTAACTCGAACAATTGTTAAATGTATGATCTTCTATGTATCCCATCAATTTAGTGACTTAATGGTGTTTTGTTGGATYAAARAGGCCCCTGTGCAGAGTGATGAGAGTGACGAGGACAGTGACAGCAACTAGAACCAYTAGGTTTGCTTTCGTAATGGCAGACTTTCGAAMACTYYAGGAAGTTGCGTGACCACGTCTCTGTTATGTAGTAGGTTACCACTTGATGTTTAGTTATCAACTAATCCTAGATCTTTGTAGTATCCTTAGTTAAGAACTAATCATAAAGCTTTGTAATAGTCTTATTTAAGAACTGCTTTTCGTAAATAATGTAGGGTTTGATGCCTTAACAATTTACTTGGTCTTCGATGAACCAATCACAAACATGAAAACAAATTAAACCCTAAATAACAAAATTTTCCTTTAAATGCCAACCAAATTTTCCTTTAAATGCAAGCACACATTGCATTAAAAAAATGCCAACAAAATTTGAAAACAAATCGACATTCGCAAAACAAATCCACAATTGCCATCAAATATTCCCACAAATATTACAAGAAAATCAATGCCGAAAATCATACAATTGTTGACACAATATCAACAGCATATCAACAAACATTTCGTTGTTCAAAATTAATTGTCGAAAAAACACAACAAAATCTACAAGAGTTATTGATCATACCTTRGAGACATGAAAAGCGAGAAACCCAGTAAAGATCCAAAATTTATGACTCRAATGACTTCAAAATATGAACTGAATGCAAAAGACACATCAAATCGCAGACAGTCAAACGAAAATTGAGCGAGAAGTTGAAGGGTTGAGCAGAGTGTAAGAGAAGAGGGAAGAGGAATGGTTTTAAACGTGGGAGGGTTTTGATCAAATATAACTCATTTGACCATTGAAAAAAGGAGACTTAACTAAGGTGTGGTTAATTCTAACCAAGAAACTGACAGAACATTCATTACGGGCAAGTCATGCAATAAATGTGAACAGTAGGGGTATTTCATGGAAGGCAAAAAAAATAAGGGTATTTCATAGAAAATAAAAATGCACAGGGTCTGTAGAAAATCCCAAAAGAATATTTTCAGAATCCGAAACTTTCTAGATAAAGTTAGGAAAAAAAATTGAAACGGAAATATGCTTGCGATGAGCGTATATATGCTTATACCAACTGTATATATGCTAGGTGCAAGCATATATATGCCCAGGTACACGTCAGCAGGCGTATATACACTAATGCACACGTCAGGAAGCAGATTGGCGTATATATGCTATGTTTGGGCATATATACGCTATGTTTGGGAGAATATACGCCTAGTTCTGCCTATTCACATTTCACGCCTATAAATAGGACCCCCCCCCCCCCGGTGGTCATTTCAGCATTGATTGATGGACTGATCCCTCTACACACACACTTACGTTCCAAAACTCTCTCAAACACCTTCTTTTTTCACAATATACAAGTCATTCATTRAAACTTAAAGCTCGCGAATTCGTTGTCTTCCTTCTGAATCGTTGTTACCGTGCGAAGCAAGGTACAATTTATGAGACTACTTAACTTAAATCACTTTCTTTTTAGTATTAATCTGGACTAATAAATATTTCAAGTCCTAATTAAATTAATTAAAATGTAGAAACTCACATAGTTATAGTTATTTCATGTAAATATGTAAGAAAACAATTCACTTTCACTAATTTTAATTAACAATAATTTTATTATTTTGTTTGTTTTCATTATTTTTATTTATCATCATGTTTTTTTTAATATTAATTTTGAATGATCAAGCATTATTTTGCGACATCACCCTTATTGTTTAAATAAGACCAGAATTATTTGAATCACATTAAAGTTAGATTAATTTTGGACGACCGGTTTAGGCACCTTTCAATTTGATTAATCTCAAAGTGGTCACAATTTTTACAATAAGTAGTAATTGCTTGTATTAATAAACCTACTTTCGTAGTAATTTTAGGTTAGAGGGATTGTTAAGGACAAATCATATCGTTTGTATCCAATGAATGTGAAGGAATGGAATTACAATGAGATCGAGTAGAGGCGGCTACGTGCAAGTAGATTTGGGTCAAAGATTCAATCCGTARCATGTCCCCAAACTCACGAGCTGGTTACTAGAGCTAACTGTGGGACCATTGTTTTGGCAACAACCTTTCAGGCGTCCTTGAAAAACATGTATAGCCACAGTGAAGATCATCTCTCTCGTCAACACTCCTTAACGCACTCACGTGTAGTTTCTATGGCTCAAATCCATAAAGATCGATGTAGGCCAAGCCCCCCAAAGGCCCACGCCTACAACTGCGCTCTGCAAGTTCCCCTTAGAAATCAAATCCAAGCTCTCTCTCTCTCTCTCATCGAACACCTTTCTCTCTGTTATTATGTTTGTCCCAAGAATGCAGAAGGTGAAGTTCCCAAGTATAGAAGCATATGATGGCAAGACCGATCCTAATGATCATCTTGCAATGTTTAAACATTTAATGCTCACCACCCAAGTGGACGATGCCACTTATATTAGTATTGCTTCTTTCCCGCCACTTTTAAGGGAGTGGCCTAGAAGGGTTCAATGGTTTGCCCTGGACCGATCAACAATTTCTCACAGCTTTGTATTCTGATCACACACCATTTCATGGCGAATCGATAAGAGAGAAAGAGTAGTATGCCGCACTTGGGAAAAATCAAGCAAAGAGACAATGAAAGTTTGAGGATTTATGTGAAGAGGTTCAATAATTAGACCCTACAGCTTCTAGGGCTCTAGAGTTAGTGGTGGAAAACTTTTATCGGGAGCTCCATGATAACAGTGACTTCAAATTCGATTTGATTAGAAATAATTGTAGGTATTTGAAGCAAGCCTTAAGAAAAGTGGAAAGTTACATGCATGCCGAGGAGATTTGTGCCATCTCCAAGGCAAAGGAAAAACAGGGCAATCTCAACGTCAATAGGGTAGGGGCAATCTAGCTAAGGCAATCGAAGAGACAATGATTGAAAGAAATTTGGAACATAGAGTGTGAGTAATGAGTAAAGAGGTTTCAAATATCAAAAAAGAAGGAGAACGTGAGACAATGGCCCCATTATTGAGTATGCCAAGTATTTATGTCAAGTTTATCAGGAAGTGAAGAAGGATGTTCACATTGATGACCCTCCGCCCATTAAATTTGCAAAGAAAACTAGAGATAAAAGTAAGTATTGCAAGTTCCACCAGGACATTGGTCATGTGACCAAGATATATTTCAATTTGAGGAAAGGTTCGGATGCGCTGCGACACCAAGGCAAGATCATAAAGAGTCCGGACAAGAGTGGAGGTAAAACTAAGAGGACAAAGCCAAATTGTCCTCATAGTGGAGACTCGATGTGTACAAGAGTAGCCAAATAGTCCTCATCGATCAACACTAGAGATGATTTTTCCTAAGATAATGATCACTAAGAATGAGAGAGGTCCTCTTTGTACCCATCATGAAGACCCCCTGGTGGTGGAACTCAAGGTTGCTAACCTTAGAGTTAGAAGAATACTCACTGACACAGGAAGATCTTTTAATATTATCAGGTTTCAGTGCCTGAACAAGTTGAAATATAATAATGAGGAATAGGTTAGAGTTCATAACTCGTTTATTGGATTTGGAGGGGCGTTGTACACCCTGTTGGAATTGTAACCTTTCGTGTTCAAATGAAAAAAAAGACAATGATAACAGGCATATTGTAGATAGCTAAATTTCTCCGTAGCCCAAAACGACCAATGATAAGACACCCCTTGCAACACAAAAGCTTAATCGAGAGAGCTAGGGGCCTGACAGACCATAAAAAGGCAAATTTTACACATCAACTATCACTTTTTCTTGCACAAATCACCCTTAAAAATAAGTTTAATTTTCAAATAATTATTACTTATTTTTAGATATTTTCTAGAATTTTTCAGAATTATTCTTAAATTTTCTAAGAATTTTCGACAATTTTGGGAATTTTTAGCAATTTTATTAATTTTAAAATCCTTTTTAAAAACATCTAATCTATTCCAAAATTCACGAAAATTTAACACAACACACCACATTTTAATCTGGATTTTTACATGTTTGTTCATAATTTTTCGAATTACGGATCCCGACTCATTAATTTTTCGGAACCTTCCGGAAGATTCCCAAGCATGGGGCCCTACTTAGCTTTCTCCCCAAGGCTGTCCATGTTCATAGGATCAACCAAAGGATTATATATAGATGTAGTCAAATAATAAAGAAAATCTTTGATTTTCTTTTATTTCAGCGCAAAAAATTCACAAAAAAGCAAGCTAATTCTGGCGAAATATTGCCAAGTGTTAGGCGCTATATATAGAACCTATTCGCCACACATCACATGGTTTCACTTAAGTCTGTACCACGGTCCAAAATCGGACCGGGATCGGATGGATTGATGGACCTGATTTTACAATTTTTCAAGACCGGGATTGGATTGGTTTTAAATTGTTACGGACCTGGACCGGGCTTGAATATTTCGGAATGGTTCAATTTTAGACCAGTTTGTTTTTTATGGGCTATTTTCCTATTTCAACTTTTTTTAAAAAAAAGAAATCGTAAAACATTGCTATAACAAAAACCTAATTTAATGAAAAGACYTACCATAACAGAATGAAAGAAACCGTAAAACATTGCTATAACAGAAACCCAAATAAKAGACATACCATAACAGAATGAATTAAACCTTAACCCTTGTGTTCTTGTTTATTATATCAGGAAGGAGAAGCTTGCTAATTGCTACTTCCTCGGTTTTTTATTAGATGTTCCATACCAATTTAGCACGTTGTTTAAGAGTTGATTGAGTTAGATAAAATATATAAGTAKYTTAGGTAGAAAAGTTGAGTAAGTTAGGTAAAAGAGTAAATGTGAGATTGAAATTTTTTGGAAAAAAGTATTTTTGGGTGAATAGAATAGGTAAAGTAATGAAAGTTGACTTTAGAAAGGAGTAATTCATTAATGTTAAACTAAATAAAGTGGGTAAAAATTAAAAAAGTTATTTTAAGATTGATTTGGAACAACTAATTGAAAACATCCTAAAATATAAAGTGGAACAACTAAAAAAAACAGAGGGAGTATTACTTTTTCATTCTTGGTTCCTTAGTTTAAAAAAGCATGCCTGAGGCTCAAGGCTATTCCAGGCTCGGGAGAATGGGCTTTTTACAGGCGAGGCATGCCCACCTACAAGAGGCTCATAGAGGCGTGCGTCTTAGAGCGCCTTAAGTGAGGCGCGCCTTTGCGCCTTTTTGCAAGTAGCTTAGACCACAGTTATTAATTGATGTGTTTCCATTGTTTTTATAATGTTGATTGTCTACAAAGACTACCAAAGGTTTTTTTTCAAAAAAAAGTTTCAATCAATTATTGCATATAAGAGGCTTTTTTACTGAAGTTTTAGCACAATGAAAACGAAAAATATCAAATATATTAGACGCGTCTTTGCATTGTGCCTTGCACCTAGGCTCCAAGGACCCTTTTGTGTCTTAGTGTGACTTTTGAAACTAAGCTTGGTTTAATACTTCTTCCTGGCACTAATATGAGATTCAGAACAATTTCAGCCACTTCATATAATACTTCAAACAGCAGAATAACACACCCCTACACACCAAATGATAAACTCATGCAAGAATAATGAAGACCCAGAAAACAATCAACATATATAGAAAAAACCCAAGGATTCAAAGTAGCATAAAAATTATAAATAAACCCAATCTAAACAAAACATATATTTTAACAAATAAAAAAAGAAAAACGAGAAGAGCGACGGTGATATCAGCTGGCAGACGCGGCGGCAATAATGTGGCAGCAGCAGGCGTGCAATACAAAGGGGAGATGAAAAGAGAGATGGAAAAGGGAGATGGAGTTGGGGTTTCAAAGAGTGAAATGAAAGTCAGTAAGTGAAAAACCCAAGCCCACTAAACCTTTCAACGCAAAAAAAAATTATAAAAAATTAATTTACCGGGTCAACCAATCTAGACCGATAGACCGTCGGTTTTACCCGGACTTGACCGGTGACCCGAAATATCAAAATTCTCAAGAACAGAGACAGGGATGGAAGTGCAGGCCTAGTTTAACGTTATTTAGGCCTATAAATAGGACCCCTCTACCTAATTTGTATGCAATGAAATTCTACTGAAATTCTCTCTCTAATACAATCTTAAACATATTTAAACACATATACAAACATATTGAACACTATGGTTTTCAAAGTTTGATTCGAGTTCGTGAGGATTCTAAAGGGTCTGAAGCCCCTTTTGCATGCTTGTTAGAGATTTGACCTTCATGTAACTTTTCATGTAATTTTGATTAGCGATTATTCGGCTAAACCTAAATTCAATCATAGGGCAAAACATTCAATTCTCGTACGAATGTTTTGTGTGCTTGAAATCACTTTAATCATGTCTTAAACAAGATCGACAAATATCATGTTTTCACGCCTAATAAGACAAATAAAGAACAACCGATATCAGGTACCTGGAACATGGTTTTAAAGCAAAGCGATCACAATAATACAATTAGTCCATATGTGCATCTATTTCTGTTAAACAACCCGCCTAGTAAATTGCATGCTTAGGGTTAAACGGAAATATCTCTATTGTTGTATGATCTTTTTAACAATGGACTTGCGAATCCATGACCTTTGGTGCACGACCAGATTATGAAATCCTTCGTTTTTCATTATGACTTGGCAAGGCTTAAAATAGGTTATGAAGCTCTCGAAAAGAATGCAATGGCGACTTCCACTACTCGTGTTTTCAAGTATACTTCATACAACTCRAGGTATACTCACCATATGAAAAATTAGCAAGAATTCAATTCTAGCTGAAATCACAAAAATTGTACACGCGGGGTACCTAGGGGAATCAATCCCCCTTAGGCCCGGTAGGGTTAAAATCCACCTTGCGGCACTCGTACACATATGAAAGTGAAGATTTTAATTTGTGGTGAAGAACTTGAGTGCTTATAACGTTATTCTTGGTCGACGATCTCTTAATAGGGCAAAAGCGGTAATAGTGACCCATATGATAATGATGATAAATTTTGTATGTGATACTGGTTATGTGGGAACCGTCTACGACCAAGAAATGATAAGAACATTTTATTTGACAATAGTGAAGGCACATGCAGAAGGCAAGGGCAAAGAGAAAGAAGAGAATTAGGTGAACGAAGGGTGAGGAAAAAGTGATAGTCTAGAGAGGTGATGATGATGCACGGGGCACGCACATRAGGAGGCAATGACAATACATGGATTGTTCCAAAGACACCTCCAAGCCTACCCCCAAGGATTGAGAAGCCTAAAGATTTTGAGTTAGAAGATGTCKAAGTAGAAAGTTGTGTTAAAATCGGTCAGAGCGCTGAGACTCACGTGGGGAAGGAGATCATGGACTTGCTAAAATTTTATAAAGATCTCTTCGCCTTCACAGTTGAAGAAATGTCTTATCTTAATCCTAAGTTTGCTAGCCACACTCTCAATGCTAATCCATACTTGAAGCCTTTTATCCAAAAGAAGAGAAATTCGAGTCAAATCTGAAGTAAAGTTGCACATGAGGAAGTTAAGAAATTCCTCGATGCAGGCTTCATTAGGCCATGTCAATACCCTGAGTGAGTGGAGAATGTTAACTTGGTATTCAAGACCAATGGGATTTGGAGGACGTGGGTAGACTACATAGATCTTTAAAAGGCATGCCCTAAAGACCCATTTCCTTTATTCGATTGACAAGCTTGTTGATTCGACGACAGGGCATGAGATAATGGGTTTTTTGGATGCCCATTCCGGCTTTCACATAATCCCTATTAAAAAGGAGGACCAAGAAAAGACAACCTTTGTCACCGACAATAGGTTGTACAGTTATAAGGTAATGCCTTTTGGTCTACGAAATTACGTTGCTTCTTTTTAGAGATGTCTCAATATCATCTTTGCAAGGCAATTGGGAAGAAATATAGAGGATTACATTGATGACATGATCATCAAGAGTAATAGGTTGGAAGATAGGATCYTCCCAAAGATTTGAAAGAAACCTTTGAGACGATGCATCACTATTGATCAAATGAAGTTGAACCCTAAGAAGTACATCTTTGGGGTCACCTCGGGATAATTCTTGGGATACTTGGTAGATCAATGAAGTATTGAAGTGAACCCTGATAAAGATTAAGCAGTTCTAGTTTGTAGTTCGATCCCCCTTTAGTGTGAAGGAAGTCCAACGACTCATCCGTTGCCTTGCCCTCTCATGCATTTTTTTCTAAGTTGGGTGARAGTTGTTAATACTTTTTTAGAGCAATTAAGAAAAGTTTGAAGTTTGAATGGACCCCGAAGGCAGAGGAGGCCTTTCTTAAGTTAAAGGAGCACCTTCACGCACTGCGAACATTGGTTAGTCCATAAGATGGAGAGATGGTGGTTGCTTGGTTGAGTACGGTGGTTAGTTCTTGGTGGGTTATTTTATTTATTTTTTTTACCTTTAACTTTTTATTAATTTAACCACATATGGTTTGGTTAAATTTAACCATTAAGGTTATTTCATGTAAAAAAAACTTGATATACTTTGGAAAAGTCGATTATTCACAAGTATAGGGCACCGAGCTCGGGTGAGCTAGGGTCTCTAAACCGACTAATTGATACCTGACCCACCCGCTTCCTCGGACTCCAAAAAAAGGAGGGCTTTCCTGGCCCCACTCTATTTCCTGGACTCCAAAAAAAAGGGTCCCAGATAATCTTAACACAATGAAAAACAAGATGATAAGTTTATTGTATTAAAAWTATTTTGATTAATTTGCTCAATTACTATGATAATTCTCTTTCTCAAAATGCATAAAAATCAATTGTTGCAATTAATTCGTTACGAAAGAAGCATTTTATTTTTGGTAAAATTTAAGCTTTTATATCATCAAGCAACAGTTGTTGATGTTCTATAGTCGAAAATACCGAATTACATGAAAAATTGTAACAGAGATTTTCCAACCTTTCTTCAACCACGATTGCTTTATTAGGACAAGGTAAGAAATGCATGCAGATGCATGCATAGCATTTTATGATAGTAAATTTTTTTATCAATTTTTATTTTTTATTTTTATATTTTATTTTAAAGTTAAGATTTTTTATTTTTAAAATGAAATAAATAAAATTTTTCTCTTTTAGTTTTTAGATTTAACATTTTTTAAAGGAAAAATTAACAGGAATAATCCCACCTTTGGGTGGTCTTCCAAAAATAAACCGATCTTTCGATTATCTCAGAATAATACGACCTTTGGGGCTTATCTTCCAAAAATAAACCGGATGACTTGCAACCTGAACAGCCGGTTAAAATTAGATTTCAATATTTGTTTTCCTTTTTTTTATACTCTAAGCCTACTAATCTCTCTTCCTCTCTCTCCTCTCTCCTACACTGCTCTCTGTCTCCCCTATTCTTCTCTCTGCTTTCTTTTTCTCTCTCCTCTTCCGTTTCTCTCTTTCCTCTATCTGTTTCTCTCTCTCCTCTGGTGGCAAGACGACGAAGGTGAGGTGGCGCGGTGAAGGTGTGATGCGTGGTAGGTGGTGTGCCGGTGAAGTGAAGATGTGCGAAGGCGAAGTGAAGTGTGCGGTGGGTGAAGGTGAAGTGGTGGCGAAGGTGAAGGTGGTGCGTGGTTCGGTTGGGGGTGATGCGTGGTGAAGTGAAGGTGTGGCGAAGGTGGTGCGTGGTGGTGGTTGGGTTGAGGTGAGGGTGATGCGTGGTTAAGGTGAAGGTGAGGGTGTAGGTGTGGCGAGGGTGGTGGGGAAGGTGAGGGTGAGTGTGTGGATTGAGGCTGGCTGTGAGGGTGGTGTGGTGAGGCGGTGGTAATTAAGCTAGGTGGGTGGTGACAAGTTTGGTGGCTGTGGTGATGTGGCATGTGGTGGGTGGCTGTGGTTGATGTGAGGTGGAGGTGTGCTGTGGTGATGTGGCAGGCGGTAGAGTGGCGGTGGTGACGTGGCAGTGGTGAGGTGATGTGAGATATAATAACAATTAATTAATATTAATTATAATTAAATTTAATTAATTTGTTTTAATTTAATTTGAACCAATTACAAAGCGACACGTGTCCGATTTACTTAATCAACCGGTCACCAACAGGTACCAACCGTTAGGGACTAAAATTGGAAGACACCCCCAAAGGTTGGATTATTCTGAGATATCGAAAGGTCGGTTTATTTTTGGAAGACCACCCAAAGGTGGATTTTTCTGTTAATTTTCCTTTTTTAAAATAGATGTGGTAACCTTTTATACTCCGTATATTTTATTTTGCTTTCTATTTTACTTCTTATTTACATCGTAAGTAACTATTTTTTTTAATTTCTATTTTCATACATTAATAGAAATTGATATTATATCATATAATTATTTTATCATTATCCTATTTTTTTAAAAAAAAAAACTTAGATTTTAGTTTTCTATAGTAGATAACATCGATATTTTTTGGTTTTTTTAAAAATATTTTTTAGGATGAAGTCATTTTTTATTATTTACATTATTTTATTTTTGTTTTAGATAAAAAAATTTGTTTATTTTAATTTCCTATTTTCAATTTTAATTTTTACGTTTATTGTTTTAGATTTTCACTCATTCATAACAATTTTTATTGTTTTTGAATTCTTTGGATAAGATATCTTTTTTCTTGTTGTAGTAGTTGTTGTTTTGTTTATTGTTAAGTTGTTATAGATATATAAGGTGGTTATTGATATATCAATATCTTACTCTAACATTTTTTTTCTTATGGTATGTAAATATTTTARTCCCTCCGTAACGGAATAAATGCAACAATTGTATTAGCACTCCCACAATGAAAATAAGCTACTAGTGGATTAAGTGGTAAATTAGTAAAGTGGTCCCAAAAATAAAAGGAGAGAAATAATATGCCAAGAAAAAGACAAAATAATTAGCAAATGTGGTCCCAAATATTTGGTTATTTTGCCATTAATAATTTACCAAATAAGAAAAGTTGTACAATTGTTGCAAGTTTTTTGTTACACCTAAATATAGAAAGTGTTACAAGTTTTACGTTACGGAAGGAGTATATTTTATCTTATTGTTAAATAATCTAGAATTTATTTGAGGGCAAAAAAATCTGCACTAAAGTTATCGGCCAAATTAAGGTGTTTGCTTTAGAATATATTATAGATTTTATTCGGGCCCTTCCAACCAAAAACAATAAAATTCCAACACCATTTTTTCAATAAGAATTTAACTTTTTACTTGGGATAAAAACAGGTTTGGAAAGGTAGGTTATTTCTACAATAAATAAATAAATAAAATTTTTGATACAACATATTTCCTCTGTTTTATTACTTGTATCATTGAAATAGGACTGAAGAACGAAGAAGACATGAGAAACAAAGAAAAGATAGATAATAGACCCAAAAAAATAGAACTATAGAAGAGAGAATATATTTCAACAAAGAAAAGATAGATAATAGACCCAGGCTCACGAGCTCGAGTCGAGCCCTGCAAAGCTCGGTCTCGACTCGGCTCGTTAACAGCCCTAACTACAACGAAATTAATTGTATGACAGTTTTTTTTTTTTTTTTAAATGAGCCTTTGGTGGTTTGACATCCATTTTAGAGTTTTGACGAGTCAAATCAAAACTTTAATATGAGTGGTTGGTGAGACAGAGTTTGCAAAAGTGTTTTATAGTCAATTCTAAAATAAAAAACGCAACCTTAGGCAGCTTTACCATCTGAGTTTTGGGGGGAAAAAAACTTCAAGACAATTTTATCCATTTTTTAATTATTAGATATTAAATTGTTAATGAATCCAATGCTTCTACCAGCCGGCACAGAAAACGCCACCAACGAGATCCACCCAAAAACACTAGCACCATCAGTCCATCAAACCCACAAACACCAACTCTGTTTGTTAAAGAGGCCTATACATTCATAATTTTTAACAGGATGCAACCAAACCTATGTAAATGAAGTAAAAGTCAGTACTCAGTCGATTCAGCCGAAGATTAGACTAAAATGCTGTAGTTCAAACAAGCACATACCCTAAACATATTATCTGATGTGAGAGTAAAACCAAATTATGTTGAGAAATGACGAGTTTACCCATTCAGTTTCAGTTTCAGTTTCATTTGAAAGTGATGTTCACCTGATACCTGAAGGCTGAAGCAGCAGAAGCAACAAAAGCCCTTTTGTATTGGAAAAGACATAAAGCATTGGAAATGAAATACACCAAAAGCCCTGACTCCCTTCAGAAGGGTAAAAGATTTGATTTCAATTCCAAAAGACATGAAGACAAAACACCAACACCTTGGAAACACAAAAAGCTTGTCTTTCAATTATCCAACTCATGCTACTACTCATATGTCCTACAGACTACAGTACAAGATTCCCCCTTTCTATATGAATCTCTATTCAATTATCTATTTCCTCTCTTTTGCAAATCAAATCTATTGTTCTTTGACACGTTGCTTTTCCTCTATTTAAGGACCTCAATCAATTTGGAAAATGGGATATGCTTCAACATAATACTTTCATCCTTCTTCCTTCTTCCTTCTTCCTTCTTCCTTCTTCCTTCTTCTATAGTAGAAAGAAAGAAAGAAAGAAAGAAAGAAAGAAAGAAAGAAAGAAAGAAAGAAAGAAAACACAGAATGAGAGGAAGTGGAGCTCCCTTCAGGTCCAATACAGAGGGCTGAGAAGTGGCAAGAGCTGCCATCTCATGCATTTTGGCCATTTACTTAGCATTCGCAGCAGAGGGTGAGCCCAACTTGAACGTGTCCGTCCAAAATGCAAGTAAATTAGCCGAATGCATGTGCTGGGAGCAACTCCTTCCACGTGCTTCGCCCACTCATTGGACTGAAGGGAGCTCCATACATTCATTTTTCTTCATCACTCTCTTCTTTTTTACTTATACATGTTAGTTTGTTAGTTATGAGTTTCTATATCTAACTTACTTTCTTTTCCATGCTTTTCACAGGAAGGATCAGCTACACACCTACACTGAAGGAAGGAATGAGGACACGCGAGAGTATATGACTGCTTTGCAAACAGAAGAGAAGGGGACAATTCTAGACTAGCCTTACCAGAGTTCAACTGTTTCTTTTTACTTTGTTGCAACGAACTAGTTCTTGTAAAAAAAAGTTGCATGTTAAGTTAGTTTATTGTTCTAGCCTAAACAATTCTTGACAGAGTATATTTTAAGCTAATACGAAGCATATCATACCATACACAACTACGTACGACCAAGAAATGCAAATTTAAACTCAAAAGTGAGGTAGCATGACAGCATAAGGTAACCAAAGACAATTTTTTTTTTATTCCAAATGCAAATTCCATTAAAGATCTACACAGTTTTAAAAAGCGAGAACAAGGTGAAACAAACTACACATCAAATGTCATGGCACAACTTCAACAGGCCAGCAATTTTTATACCCTTACATCCTTTTTCCCACCAGCATGGGCATGGTACCAGGTTTAGTGATCTGCAAGCAAAAAGATGCATTTCATTTAAGAAAATTCCGTGTCTGAGTAACACTATGTATGTGATTTTAATTTTCAAGGCCATAATTGTAGCAACAAAATGAGATTTAATCACACACAACACATTAACGCATGAGTAAAACATCCGTGCTCTACAACAATGAGGGGTACTTAGAAAAAGCTAGGTCCACAAATTTACAGCAAGCAAGCTTAAAATATAGTACGGAAGACTACATTTTGAAGGAGGAAAAGAAAAGGGCCATAATAAATACAAAATGACATCAAGAATCAGGCTATTGCCCAAAAGTTAGGTGCATATCAACATGTGAACAATTTACTGTGTCCTCACTTCTAATAAGGAACTAAATAACATTATGTGAAAAACAGAATGCCATTTAAAAATGAACTTGGTTACTCGGGTTTGATTTTGGTATGAAATTTTCATTTGAGTATACACTGAAGAGAGAAACAAAACCGACATCCTAAAACCTCATCCATTTGGTCTCCCTCCCACTTCTAAGTAGGAAAAGAAAACAACTGCAGGCATAACAGGCATGTCAAGCTGAAGACGAGTTTAAGAATTCCACAACTTCTAATTCTTCCCATAAAAAAATTGATAGAGCTAAGTTTCTTAGACAGGTTAAAAGTTGGTGCAACAATTCTTCAAAACCATGCAAAGCACGCTGAAGAATCATTAATGATAAGCCATGATACCCAAACTCTAGAGAGCAAAGATAGTATGCCGTACACGTGTTAGCACAACATGGTCTTACTATGAAGATATATATGGGTCCAGCAAGAAAAAAAATGGATGCATCCATTATTCAATTAGAGACAATTTCAAATTTGACAAGGTCTATTGTAATGATGTTTGGATCCTCTAAAACTATAGAGGGTAGAGTTTGTTTGATCTCAACCATTAATTGAAATATAAATGGTTGAGTATCTTCTCTATCCGAAATCCCTCCTATTTTTCTCCCAAAAAAAATTCAACCCCATATCTTTCCCTTCAAAAAAATTTGAGCCATTGATTTGAAAATGCATGGCTAAGATACAACTCTATCCTCTAGTTGCTAGAGGATCTTAACCTGTTGCAAACTTGCAATGGCACTCTAATTAATTTGAAACACTCATATCCAATGACATTTGCAACAAAATGGACAACACTTGTACACAAATCAACAATCCTTTGAATCTAACACAAAAATACACAAAAGCATTTATGGATTTACCATTCACATTGGATACTTTTCATAAAGTGACTCTTAAGGGGTGTTTGGTTGGGTATTTTTTAATGGTATGAAATAGTATCACATCCATTCCAATGTTTGGTTACGCTTTTTAAAGGTAGAGTGTCATACCCACAAGCTTCTATCTCCATTCCATAGCCTTGGAAGTTGGAATCTTACACCCCCTTACCCCTAAGTTTCTAACTCCATTCCTATCTAGTATGAAGCCCTAGTTTGAGATGCCAAGGGAAAAAAATGTAAGACATCAGTCAGCTTCCTTCGACGGGTTTAACATCTAATGAACTCTTCCTTCAATGAAGATGGTAACTTTGCGTTTACCAGCATAATTGATCGCCATACTTCTCATTTTTTTCCCCTAACTTTATTGCCGTTGATTATAACAATACATTGCTGCTGGTATGAATGATATGTATCAGCTGAAATGCTAAATGTATGAGCTGAATTACACACAAACACACACACACACACTAGCATAATTTAACTTACCCGATTGAAAGTTTCTGAAATCACCAACCTCAACAACATGAATGGATGTAATATCAATAACATAATTGAACCAAACAGTTTTACGCTACTATGGGGAGTGTATGGATGTGTGTTGTGAGTGTATGTGGGTTGGGGGAAGGTGGTGTTCCACTTTTATGTAATAATCATAATCATGTGTGGGTGCCGGTAATCACACTGTCAAAAGTAAATGTAGAATAGCCCAATTCTTCCACTTTCATATATAACAGTCATAGTCATCAACATTAGATATATAAAATATCTAGAAATTACAAGTAAGCCTAACACATGCAGGCATGCAGCTAAGTGATTGGGCAAACCTACTAAAAAGTGACAATAGGGTATTTTTTTTCATGGATAACTTACCCATTTGAAATTTTCTGAAATCATCTCCAATTTTTATTTCTATCAAACTCTTAGCTGCTTAGCCTATCAAATAATCAGCATCAAGCTATCATTGCAGATTACTAATTCTGTGTATCCTCCATCATTCGCCTGTTTTAAAAGCTGCAAACATTGGCCTGATCTTAAGTAGGAAAGAGACCAAATGAATCTTGATATCACATTGTGCATAACAGCATAGCTTAAGGATTGTACTACTAACCATCCTTCGTTAGTAAAGGTTACATCTCCCACCTTCCTTAAATTTCAAATTAACTTGACACTTCATTGAAGACTTGAAGTTAATACATCTTAATATCTTATCATACCAAAATCCAAAGCAACATGGCTATGCCTCTTACTGCCTCAATTTTATCCATTTAGGGCATCTACTATTCTGAATGCCAAAAAATGTCCAATCATTACCTTGACACTATTTCAAAGTTTAAATGTCAGCCTGTATCCCTCTCCCTCCAAATTTATTGGGTGTCTGAATTCTCTAAACCTATTATTCTCAATCTCTCATAAATATCCAAATATGGAATTATTGAGGAGCGACAACACATAGGAAGCATATTTTGGAACTCTTGGATCCATACTTTCAATTAGAGACATCGTTGTCGAGAGTGAATTTCACAAGCTATGAACCATGTAAAGTATATTCAAACTATAAGTTTCTGAAGTAAAACTAATAGATCCATACCAATACTTGCTAAAAAGGAATTTAGGGATTTCAACATGATGCTTAAATTAAACAATTTGAAAAAACCTTAATCCCTTTATTAAAATGGGAAATATGGCTGGAATATGAAAATATTGCAATACCACTCAAAACTTCAAATATGTTTCCTTATGAGTTGTGACCTTGTCTAGAATCTCAAAAACACGTCGCAGCATGTAATTGCTCCTCACAAATGCTTAAAAGATTCAAGTAAAGCCAAAAGAAGTGTGAGTTGTGGTTCATTACTTAGTCTCTTGGGTCTCCACTAAAAGCCTATGAATAGGACCATTACCAATTGTCACTATATCATTGCAAATCTAAATATCTTCATATATCTATATCTCACACATATGACACAGCAAAACACTAAGAACATTCTACTTTGATCCTCATCGGTGTCAATTGTCAAGTACTTCTAAAGAAAATATGTCAAACCACCAAAACTCCAATTGTATGTGTTGTGACCATGTCCGGTATCTCAAAGACAAATGTTAAAACGCACTATAAATGCTCCTCGCAAATGCTCAGAAGACTAATAAAAAAAAGGATTAAGAAAAAGAGAAGAGAATGGGAAATATGGCTCATTACTAATGATCCAAAGAATTACGCAAACCTAATTTTGGTTCATTACTAAATCCCTTAGCCCTCCATTCATAGCCTTTGAAAGTTGGGACATCTAACACTCCAATTATCTTGACGCAGCATGCCTCACACAAGTGACTTAAAAAAGTCTATTGTGACTTAGTGATCCTCAAAGGATAATAAAAAAATAAAAATAAAAAAGCATACAGCAGCATTCTGCATTGGCGTCAAATAATTATACATGAGCCTCAACATTTTTTAACATTAAGGTAAGATAAGGATGTTAGGAGAATCCTGAAAGTTAGCTAAGAGCAGGGCATTTAGATGCTATCATTTGAGGCACCATATAGAAGTCCCATACCCCACTATCATGGGGGAACTCTATACTATCTCATAACTCATCCCAAAAACCCATATATATAAATGCATCTACCCATAGCAAGATCAACTTAGAAAAGACTAAACTCCAATGGATTGCCCTCAAAATCCGAAAAGGAAAATGATCAAATATGTACTAAAGTCATAGAAATCTCATCAAGTCATCAAGCACTAGTAAAACAATGGCTGGTAAATAAGTTCTATATTTGAATACATCTATTATTCAGGTTCACCTTAACCATAGGATGAAAGTTTGACCTTGGCTATCATAACAAGGAGACCAAAGGTATACAACTACCACGAGTACAACAACCCCTAAATCTAACCTCAATCATACTAAAAATTAAACAACTCCATTGTCCAAAGTTAAAGGTCTTTCCACTTTCAATGAAATGTAAACTAGGGAGCACTTCTTGTCTACTATTGTCCCATAAGTCACCCTTTACCAGCCAGACTACATCAGTCCAAGTCTCAACTGAGCTTTAAATTAATTATATTTAGGCAAGATGTTAAATGGGGCAGACAATATGATATTTGCGCACCATAATCTTAAGTCTGAAACACCTCGATCAAGCTAGACTAAAAAATTAAAGACAAACCTACGCAAAAACCTCAAAATCGGTAAATATTACTGAGTCAATGTCAGCACATACAAGTTCATAAACCAGATGATGCTCACTTGTCACTACAAAACTCTCCTCCCAAGTCCCAATTTCTAAGCCGACAGGTAACAATCCCAACACACAAACATCACTGATATGTCCACAAGATATCAGAAGAAAATACATCGATAACTTATGTCCAATCATCTCCTCATATTATGCTAACTAATTTAGGAGTTCCTCACAAAAATGTCAACACTTTGTGATATTACAATTGACTTCAGTAAGAAAAACTGTTACTTGATCCACAATACACTTCAGTAAGCAAAACAGGTCCAGGACAGAGCTAGCTGCCTAAATAAATAAATCAAAAAGTGTAGCACTCTAACATGTAGTCAAGTATCAAGTACAAAATCACTTGTTTCACCTCAAGTTAAGAAACTAGCAAATTAGGCAACACTACAAAATACTGTCAATTACTATTAGAATCCAACAACAATAACAACCACAGAGTTAAAACAAACACTTCAACACTCCAAATTAAACAAMGCCCATTTCAATTACGCCCAAAAACAAGCAAAAATTGAAAAAAACCAATTCCAAAAACACATCAATCACTCAATAATTGAATGTTTGAAACATTAAATACATCAATAAACAAATGGCAACACAAAAAACAAAAGCTACACTAATAAAATTACCTCAAAACAATGCAAGAAACAACTGAAACTCATTCCTCAACCTCAACAGCTTCCTTCTTAGGACCTGAAACCAAATCAAACCCATCAAAGAACATCATCAATCAAACAACCCCACCAAATAAAACCCCGCAATAAATGGATTTAAAAAAAAGGGAAAACAAAACAAACCGTGAAATTCATGAGGACGATGATCTTTGCCCCAACCAATACCGCGAGTAGATTCGAGATACTGCTGAACAAGATGACGACACTTTTGAAGATGATTAACACCCTCAATGCGATAACACCATCTGAGCTTCTCACGAAGAATCTTAGCAGTTTCAATGTCGATCCATTTCTCACGAACTAAGTGCTCCCGCATTTCGAGCATTGCAACCGGGTCTTTGTATGGGTGTGCTGGATCGAAGTCATCTGGGGGTGATTCGTCGAATTCAACTTTGGAGGTTTTGCGACCCATTTTTTGTATCAGAGGTTGAAGATGGAAGATGAACACGAAGGTTTCTCTCTCTTCTCGTTGGTGAATGGTGAGTTTAGTGAAGAAGGAATTGCGTAATTTGGGTGTGTTGTGAGTGAACTCGGTAGAATGAAGTTGAACTTTGGTTAGGCCCATAACTGAGCCCAAGAAAACAAACTACTCCGTAGTTTGTANTACCGACCGTAGACGGTCGGTAAAATGGTTTTTCCAAAAAAAAAGCAGACCAAATGGTCGTGGGCCTCACTAAGTCACTAGTCACACATTAAAGATTCAACCGACTCTCCATTACTCTTCATTCCTTATTTTTCTCTCTCCTCTCATTTTACCATACTCCCTCCTCTCACCTCACAAGTCACACATTCATCTCTCTTTCTTTCTCCCTTCTCTCACCTCTCTTTCTTTCTCCCTTCTCTCACTTCCTCAGTCACCAGCCCTCGCCGCCGTCCTAGTCGCCGACCCCCTGCCGTGCCGCCGCTGATKCCTTGTCGCTATGGTTGCTTAGCCCTTGTCGCCGACCCCCTCCGTGCCGCCGCTGAGCCTATCTCTCCTCTCGTTGCCGCCGCCGCCCTAGATCTAGGTATGTTTTCCTTTGGTTTTTTTCCTTCTCTGATTTTAATTGATTTAGGTTAGTTTTCTTTGTTTTCTTTCTTTTTTTCGGTTTTTCAAAACTTTTTTCCCCTTTTTTCTCTTTCTAAAATCGATTGTTAGATCTAAATTGTTTGTTTCAATTTTCTAATGGATTTTCGATTTTTTCTGATGGATTTTAGATTTTTTCAATTCTAAAATCTGCTGGATTTTATATTTTTTCAATTCTACAATCTGATGGATTTTCTGATGGATTTTCGTTTTTTTGAAATCTAAAATCTGATGGACTTTCAATTTTCTGATGGATTTTCGATTTTTTCAATTCTAAAATCTTACTTTATTTTCTGATGGATTTTCGATTTTTTTTTACAAATCGATTTATTTCAATTTTTTTCTTATATTCAATTCATTTTATTTTCTTTCTTATATTTTCAATTCATCTTATTTCAATTTTATAGATTTTAGTGATTTCAATCTGTTTTTTTTTTCGTTTCAATATTTTA
>SNQN01000500.1:46136-66485 GCA_008642245.1 Bassia scoparia
ACAACAACAACAACAACAACAACAACAACAACAACAACAACAACAAAGAAATTATGAATTAGACATATGAAAAGATTATACTCCGGAATAGAATAAAGTTAAATTTAGGAAAAATGATTCAAAATGACATGTTTGTATGTCACTATGAGGAGGAGGAAGTGATTCGTTTTTGAAGAGAGTGATTATAAGATGTCAAGTGTCAAATTTGTGTTTGAGGGTGTGTTTTAATATAAAAGGTATAGATATGATAATTATAAGTGTAAATAGTAGCATTTGAAAAAACCTACTCAAAAAAGCTAACATTAGTAACTTTTGCAAAACTTTATCTTAAATGCTACATGCCACCATGAAACGCTACTTTAACAAACACCACAATTTAGATTTAATAGAGTTTTGACTTGGTCATGACTCTAAAATGTTGTTACTGATCGAAAAATATTTGATTGACTTTGTTGACCAATGTTGACTATTATTGACAACAATTGACCGAGAGTTTGACCAACGACGATTAAGATGAATGTTGACTAGAGACAAGCAATACTCGACACTTATTGAGTACTCTAGTCCTGCGATAGAACATAAGCGATAGAAGAGAGTACTTGAGAGGTGACCCATTTAGAAAAGGCCTAATATAGAAATGCCTATGGAGCATCAAGCGACGAAGGAGACTTGGAGGGAAAGCACGACAGAATTCAAACATTGAAAAGGAGCGCCAAATCAAATAACTGCTGGAAGGAGCAACCGTTGCAAAGTGTCCACGATCTCTACCATTGAAGGCCTATAAATAGGCAAGACCGAATCATCAAAAGGATAATCAAACACACAACAAACAAACACTTATCTTTCGCATTTCAAAGCTTCCCTTAGCCGCACTTGGCTTAATAGCCAAGTATAGTGTAGCTTAGTTTAGATTAGTTTATCGTAGCATATATAGTTCATCCATATGGATCAACAGTGTGCTTTTATCATTCTCAATTGTGTAAACATGGAGGTAATCATCCTTCACTGTAATACAGTTGTAGTGTGACTTTATCGTTACTATCTAATGGATGACTTTCGTTTCTCTTCATTTCTGTTTGTCCTAGGCTTTAATTTTATTCCACATCAAGTTTAATTCCTTACATTTATACATTCTTTTTTTGGTAAATAAAGGGAATATTATTGCACACCAAATAATACAACCAAACAAAATCTTAGAGAGACATCCCTACTAAATATGCACCCCTCTCCTAAGATTTTACACAACACACTGGTAATAGGCTACCAGACAAACAACCCTAATCAAACAGACTTTGCAACCAAGAAACGTCCTTTCTTTTCATTTTAAATGGATTGATTTTCCTAACCTTAGTCTTGACAAAATTCTTGATCTGTTGCAAGCTATAATACACTAAGAAGACCTCTTGTAACCAGTAAGCATGATTTCTAGTTAGCCAAATTTGATAAATGAGACCTACAACAATTGAGCTCATGACTTTCCTCTACATGTTGTTTATCCCTCTGCCTCTTCTGAGTCGGCTAACCATGTGAGTCAAAATTCTAAACTATATACAAACCTTCAACCAATGAAACATACAACTATAAACTATATACACACACACTGCCAGAACAGATGATCATGAGACTCAGGACAATCATAACAGATACAACATAGATCAAACGCACTATGCCATAAGAGAATAGTCTACTTCTAACTGGCAATCTCTGTAGCATTACAACCCACCAAATGAATCTATGCTTAGGCATAGCCTCATTATTCCAAACCATAGTATACCAAGGAACTTTTGTCCCCCAATCCCGAACTATCTTGTAGATCTTTCCATTTGAGTAAGACTACTGATTTTGCCGGGGCCACTAGGTACTCATATCTAAGCTCTGCAAACTCTTCTTTGCTTTACAAATCATTATGCAAATCCAACTAGCTTGGSTTGGAGTATGATGGCTCATGAAATCCATATCTRTAAGGTACACATCATGCACAAATTTCACCCACAAAGTGTCTTTCTTCTCTGAGATTTGCCAAATAATCTTACCAAGAGCAATATTGTTCCAAAGGCCAATACCCTTATTACTAGACCACCATACTTCCTASGAGTACAAAGTTGAGGCCATTTCACGTATTCTATCTTAAAACCATGAATATGACCTTCCTAAAGAAATTTTCTACATAATTGATTGACATGCTTAAGAACTACATTGGGTAGGATAACAATCTGCATCCAATAATTACATAAACTCATCAAAACTAAATTCATAAGCTAGAGTCTCCCTGCAAATGAGATATTTCTTATTTGCCAACAGTTGATCCTCTTTATAATCTTCTCAATCAAGACATGATAGTCAACAGTTGAAACTTTCCTAGAACAGATAGGCATACCAAGGTATTTGAAAGACCAAGGTCCTTCTTTAAAGCTTGAATGCCCACAAAGGGAGTGCACCTCCTATATAGGCAAATTGACAGTGTATATTTTTGATTTGTTGTTATTGGCATGTAAACCTGACACTATCTCAAAGTGTTTTAGGCCTTGTATAAGCCTAGAAGCACCAGTGATATCTCCTCTGTAGAACACCATAAGGTCATCTACAAAACAAAGGCTATTCAGCCTAAGTCTTTTGCACCTACAATGATATCTGAAGTCTCTTTTCTTTCCAACATAGGAGAGAGTCCTAGTGAGGTACTCCATACATAACACAAACAACAAGGGGGACATAGGATCCCCTTGCCTTAGACCTCTATTGGCCTTGAAAAACCCCTGACTTATCCCATTGATGAGTAGGCTGAAGCTAGTTGTAGTGACATAGGACATAATGACTTTGATAAAATGAGCAGGAAATCCCAGAGCAACAAGCAACTCACTCAGGAAATTCCATTCAACTGTGTCATAAGCTTTTGGGAGATTAATTTTCATCAGGCATCCAAGCATTGTAGTCTTCCTAGCATGATGTTTTACAAGATTTTGGTAAATAAGGATGTTATTGATGATACTCCTACCACAAATAAAGGCTCCTTGTGTTGGAGAAACCAAAGTAGGAAGAACCATCTTCAATTTTGAACAAATGAGCTTAGAGATACCATTATAAATTCACAGAACAATAGGCAATTGGCTTGTAGTCTGTGACAATCTGAGGGCACTTGACTTTAGGTACAAGAATAATAGTAGTGGTATTTATAACTTTGACCATTTTGCTTGTGTGAAAAAAATCTTGAACTGTCTACACCACATCATCACCCACGAGGTACTAATATTTCTTGAAAAAGAAACTTCCATAGCCATCAATTCCAGGAGATTTATCAAAGGGGATCTCCCATATAGCATTCTTTATATTCTCTACAAAAAATTAAAGGTCTAAAGCTGAAGCTTGCTGATAAGTGAGAATAGGGCCCATCTTTAAGATTTTCTTCCTCAGTCCATAAGAATAGCCAGTGCTCCCATTCATGAATCTGAAAAAGTGATCTACAAACTACCGACTCACTAATTGAGGATCCAAAATCCACTGTTTGGTTAGATCCTTGATGGTGTTAATCTTATTCCAGCTAGCCCTAGCCTTTACAGCCTTGTGGAAGAGAGCATAATTTTCATCTCTAAGGCAGATCCAGTCATATCTAGCTTTTTTCTAAAGAAAATAAACTAGTATATCATTATCCTCCTTATATACCTTGTTAGCATGAAATTCCTCCTTGATAGCTGCTAAAATGTTAAGATTGTGATGAAGTTGTATGTTAGTTCCTTTTTGTTTCTTTCAATTGTTAATAATCCGTACCTTGACGTTGGCAGCTCGACCTCCGTTGGAAGTACTGCCTCGCATCCAAACACGAGCGAGTACGGCGTCTGTCCTGTCGCATTTTTGGGCGTCGTTCGATCTTCCCATAAGATGTATGGTAGCTTGTCTGCCCGTTTTCCTTGTGCCTCCTCAAACCTTTTCTTCAGATTACCTACGATTATCTTTTTTCTTGATTCTGCTTGACCATTACTCTGAGGGTACCTTGGAGTCGACGTTTCTAACCTGATGTTCCACTTCTCGCAAAACTTCCTCGTCGTGTTGCTGATGAATTGCGACCCGTTGTCACATATGATCTCTGATGGGACTCCGAACCTTGTCAAAACGTTCCACTTTATGAACGACACGTGTTGAACCCTATGAATTTTGATGAATGGCACAACAAACCAACTAAGGCAAACTCATAAGTGTTTATCTAATATGTGTGCTAAGTGTTGTGTTTTCAGGTTTTTAATGATTCAAGATGTATTAAAGGAATGATGATAATCTTAGGAGAAGAAAGAAGTTCCCGGGTCTCTTGGATGCATTAAACAGAGCTCAAGGAAGAAACTCATCTCAAAGGAAGACTCGAGTTCCTTGGCTGAATTGCCTTAAACAATTTTCGAGATTTTTGGTACAATAGATCTAGGGTTTGGTAATTTTAGATTTATTGTATAGCTTGGCAGTATGGTATGGAATATAAGCTCAGAAGAAAAAGAAAGATATAATATAASTTTGTGAAATAAATAGTTAAAGGATATAATTCAGTGGTTTGTAAAAGGAAAATAAAACCTAGGTATCTTGTAAATACTTTATAAATAAAATCGTTTTATAAATTGTTAAGAATTATTTTTTGGTTTTTTATTTTCTTAAAAACTATAAATTATATTATCTTTTGATATAAATGATTTAAGTAAAAATCCTTATTCGATTTTTTAAAAGGAAAAATTAATCCTAGAAATAAGGAAGGTAGTTGAAGAACGTGTATAAGATGGCTTGATCACCAAGCTAACTGATTGAGAGAAATTAGGAACCTCAACGGGTATAAACGGTAGAAGTGAGATCGTGTGTTTGTGGACTTGGTAGTCAAGTTCCACTAAACACTACTCCTACAAAATAGGAGTTAGTGTGATGGTGGATTTACTGCTTGGCATCCACGCTTACAAATCTCACTCTATAAATACTCTCACTTAGTATAATCGAAATACACTTTGAGCAAAGAAATATTAAGAGCTTTATTCTTCATACCAGTGCCAAGTCTTAAGTTAAATTGAGTTGTAAAAGTGTTTTGATTTATTGATTAAAGCAAGGGGTTGTGAGAGTAAGTCATAGCCGAGGGATTCATTGAAATCGAGAGATAGAGTGTGTGACCAACAGAGGGGTTGGTTGCAAGGGTTCAAGAAGTTCTTCATTGAATTGAGAATGAGGGTCTTAGATTGTAATTAGGTGTTTGATCCTATTATAATAAAGACGAAGTCRTGTGTTGCATCAGGCCACAGTTTTTCCTCTCTTGGCGTTTGTCTTGAGAGTTTCTGTGTTTGGAAAATCTCTGATCTCGTGTTTCTCCAGTTAAGTTTCTTTTAATTCCGCGAAAAGTTACTTAAGTTCCTCAAATACAATTCACCCCCRTCTTGTATTGTTCAGTTGATGCAACAATTGGTATCAGAGCTAAGTTCCTCGTAGACAACAGGAAACCCTAAAGAGTGAACTGAACGTTTAGAGCTAGTTGGAGAAATGAATCAACGCAAGAAACTTGAAGAAGGATACTCTACTCAGAGACATCCGATGTTCAATGGAAAATTCTATTCCTARTGGAAGAATAGAATGGAAATATTCATCAAGGCCGAGAACTACCAAGTATGGCGAGTCATAGAAGTTGGTGAATTTGAAATCACCAAGARGGTAAACAATGAGGTAGTTCCTAAACCTATGTCTGAATTTGATAAAGAAGACTTTGATAAACTTGAACTGAATGCCCTTGCTGTCAAAATCCTACATTGTGGTCTTGGACCCCATGAACACAATCGTGTCATGGGATGCAAGAATGCAAAAGAAATATGGGATTTGTTAGAGATAACACATGAAGGAACAAATNTCTTTTGATATACTCCCTCCGTTCCACGAAGTTCCTGCCACTTACCTCATATGGACGTTCCATGAAGATCCTGCCACTTCCACTTTATTCCATTTTAGGAAACTTTATATTAATTCTTTAATTGTGGTGGTCCACCATGTGGAACCCATTATTCCACTTGCAACACACTAATATACATTAAACAATACAATTTTATTTGTTTCTCTCTCCAATCTAAATCTATTTTTTAACCCCACTTTCCTTATAATATTAGTTTCCATATTTTAGATCTAAATAGTGTATGGCACGTTCTTGGTGGAACGGAGGGAGTAAATGATTTAAGTAAAAATCCTTATTCGGTTTTTTAAAAGGAGAAATTAATCCTAGAAATAAGGAAGGTAGTTGAAGAACGTGTATAAGATGGCTTGATCATCAAGCTAACTGATTGAGAGAAATGAGGAACCTCAACGGGTATAAATGGTAGAAGTAAGATCGTGTGTTTGTGGACTTGGTAGTCAAGTTCCACTAAACACTACTTTTACAAAATAGGAGTTAGTGTGATGGTGGATTTACTGCTTGGCTTCCACGCTTACAAATCTCACTCAATAAATACTCTCACTTAGTATAATCGAAATACACTTTGAGCAAAGAAATATTAAGAGCTTTATTCTTCATACCAGTGCCAAGTCTTAAGTTAAATTGAGTTGTAAAAGTGTTTTGATCTATTGATTAAAGCAAGGGGTTGTGAGAGTAAGTCATAGCCGAGGGATTCATTGAAATCGAGAGATAGAGTGTGTGACCAACAGAAGGGTTGGTTGCAAGGGTTCAAGAAGTTCTTCATTGAACTGAGAACGAGGGTCTTAGATTGTAATTAGGTGTTTGATCCTATTATAATAAAGACGAAGTCCTGTGTTGCATCAGGCCATAGTTTTTCTTCTCTTGGCGTTTGTCTTGAGAGTTTCTGTGTTTGGAAAATCTCTGATCTCGTGTTTCTCCAGTTAAGTTTCTTTTAATTCCGCGAAAAGTTACTTATGTTCCTCAAATACAATTCACCCCCCCTCTTGTATTGTTTAGTCGATCCAACAACACGACCTCTTGATCAGTGACTTGTCTAAATGCTTCAGCCTCTATCCATTTCGAGCAGCAGTCAGTCATTGCTAGTAAGAAAACTCGTTGTCTTGATGCGACCGACATGGGTCCGACAATGCCCATGCCCCGCTTCATGAATGGCCACAACGCAAGTATTAGATGAAGCTCCTGCTGGTGCTGATGCTTGAGAGGTGAATGCTTCTGACAAGCGCAACACTTCCTAGCAAATTCAATTGCGTCCTTCCTCATGGTAGGCCAATAATAACCCATTCGTAAAGCTTTATTGGGTATTCTCCTGCCCCCAGTATGGTTACCACATTCTCCTTCATGCAAGCTCTGCAAAACTTGATGTGCTTCGTCTTTGTCTAGACACCTTAGGTATGGACCTGCAAATGACTTTTTAAACAAGACATCATCAATTAGTAGAAATGTCGAAGCTTTGATTCTAAACTTTCGGTCTTCCTTCTTGTCTTTTGGCAACGTGTCATGCTTCAACCAATCAATGTAGGGTCATCTCTAGGAAGTGTCGTCTTCTACTCGATAAATTTGGGCGGCTTTGTCAAGAATCGTCTTGTCAATGGCTGGGCTCAAAAGTTGCACCAATGGTACTTCGGTTTCTCCCTGCGGCCTAAAGCAAGATCCTAGGTTTGCAAAAGCATCAACTTCCATTTTCAAGTCCCTTGACACCTGTTCAATGTCCATTTTTCGAAACGACGACTCCAATTCCTTTACCACAATTAGATATGTGGCCATCTTCGAGTCTTTGGCGCTGTACTCCCCTTTGACCTGATTCACAATTAACATCGAGTCACTTCATACCTTAATTTCTTGTATCCCCATGTCTTTTTCTACGGTTAGACTAAAGATCAATGCCTCATACTCAGCCTCATTATTCGTCGCTTTGAACTCACACCGTACTGCTAGTATGATGTTGCCCCCTTGTGGCGATTTTAGCACAACACCTAGTCTGGTACCCCTCATGTTCGATGATCCATCAACCTATAATGTCCAACCTGCACTAGGGATTAGGTCAACCATATTACATACCTCTGCTTCCGCATCTTGCTGCATTCTTGGGCTGAAATCAGTCACAAAATCTGCGAAGGCCTGCGATATGATCGCGGTCCTCGGCTCATACTTGATGTCGAAAGCCCCTAGTCGCACCATCCACTTTGTCATTTGACATGTTAACTCGGACTTACACATGATTGCCTTGATAGGGAAATTGGTCTTGACAAATTGTATGTGCCTCGAAATATGGACGCAACTTGGTCGTTGCTACCACCAACGCATATACTAATTTCTCCATCAAAGAATACCTTACCTCCGGTCCTGTCAAGGTTTTACTTACGTAGTACACTGGTAACTGTGTCCTATCATCTTCTCGCGCCAGGTGTTGAGCTGACCGCATGTTCCGACACAGACAGGTATAGCTGAAATACCTCTCCGTCCTTTGGCTTACTCAGGGGGGGGAGGGACGTCAGATAACTTTTTAATTCTTGCAAAGTGTTTTCATGCTCCTTCGTCTATTCGAACTTCTTGTTGGTTGCGCAACATGTCGTAGAACAACCTGCATTTATCAGAGGATTTAGAGATAAACCTGTTTAGGGCAGCAATTTTACATGTTTGTTTTTGGACGTCCTTCAAGGCTTTGGGAGATTCTAGCTCAATTACGGCTTTATTCTGCTCGGGGATGGCCTCTATTCCTCGTTCTGTCACCATACACCCAAGAAATTTCCCAGCAGACACACCGACTGTGCACTTCGTCGGATTCAACCTCATGCGATATTGCCTTAAAATATCGAACGTCATTTGCAATTGCTGAATATGCTCCTGGGTCTTCTTTGACTTTACCAACATGTCATCGATGTAGACTTCCATGGTGTCCCCTATCAATTCCTTAAACATCATGTTGATCAGCCTTTGGTATGTTGCCCCCTCATTTTTCAAATCGAATGAGGTCCGTGAAGTCGATGCATACTCTCCAGTCTCCACTTCCCGTTATTCTTTGGAACCACCACGACGTTGGACAACCAGTCAGTATACCTTGCTTCTCTTATTCTCCCTGTCTCCAACAAATTGTCCACTGCATCATTTATCATCACTACTACAAAAATTGGATTAGGCACCAGTTTTAAGAGACCGGTGGTGTAAGAAAACCGGTCTCTTAAGTTAAGAGACCGGATATTCATGAAAACCAGTCTCTTAGATTCCTATAAAAGACCGGTTATTAACAACACATCTCTAAAATTACACAAAGAAACCGGTTAAAAGTATAACCGGTCTCTTTGATTTTTGATTTTTTTTTTTAAATTTTATCTTATTTGGCTGAAGTGGCTAGACTATCACGCATTGGATTCTCTTAATAAAAACAACCCCACTCACTCCACTGACTCCACTCACTCCCCTCATCCCATTTCACACATGCAACCAAACTCCCTTCTCCCTTCTCCCTTCTCTCTCCTCTCTCGTCTCATCCAAACTCCCCACAGTAATCCCCAAAACAGAGTCCACCACCAATCCTCCTTATATGCAACCAGTAGAACATTAAACCAGTCCCAAAATTCCATACCTGCTCCCTCATCTCTCTCAAACATTTTGAATCTATTTTTCGATTTTTGATGTTTGGTTTTTTTATTTGTTCTGAATTTTATTTGTTTTGGTTTTCGTCTGAATTGTTTTGGGTTTTTGTTTTTTATTTTATTTGTTCAAACGAGCTCGTCTCCTCTTTCCCCTTTCTTTGTCTTCAATCACTCTTCATTTGGATCTAAAATTTCATTCAATCTCTTCTTAAAATCCAACAAAACAGGAGCAAAGATGTTCGTTGCATCTTCTGGGTTAGTTTTTGCTTTTCAATTTTTTTTTGTTGCTTTTGTTTNAGCAATTGGCTGGATCCCTTATGACCCATGAATTACACATTGGGTCCAACACAAGTGATCTCAAATTCTCAATAAGGGAAAGAACTTGGCACTAAAAGATGACGAGTCCGAGGAATCTGAGGTGGATGAAGATGAAGCTGCCATGCTGGTAAGAAGGTTCAAAAGAATGTTTAAATCTAACAAATTCTCTAAGAACTTTGTCAAGAAAACAAGTGACCAAGTTTGTCATCGATGTGGAGCTACTGATCATTGGGTGAAACATTGCCCTCTGAGTCCTGACAAAGAAAAAGGCAAAGTCAAGACGGTTAACAAGGGAACAAGGAACTTCAACAAATCAGATGTCAGAAAAGCAATGATTACTGCATGGGGAGAGTCGGACAGTGAAAATAATGAAGCAACACCTGAAACTGAAACAACTCATCTATATCTGATGGCCAAAAATGATGATGAAACTCAAGAAAAAGAGGTATATCCTAATCCCCAAAAACTGCTTACATTTTCTAAGAAAGACTTGGTTGACCTAATAATTGAATATGATGAAGACTGGATGTATGTTACCAAGAGTCTGAATCAATCTGAAAAAGCACCAAAAGCTTATAAAGACCATGTGTCCTGGATAGAGAATCATAGAACTGATGTTCAAAATAGATTCTTTGAGTTGTTCGACAAGAATCTTCTTTTGAAGGAACTTGTGGAAAGGCTCAAYCAGGAAAATYTAATGCTTGGTATTGAAGTGGCTCAATATAAAATGATGAATGTTGACATAAGTGGTACAAGTTCCTCCTCGAACAATTTCATAAAAGAATTTAAGGAACTCAAGAACAATCTTGAGGAACTCAAACTTGAAAAYGCAAAAATTGAGAAGGAACTTYAGARCCGAAAAAARAGAGACATAAGTCAATATTCTGTCCCTAAATGGATTGAAGAAGCTCAAGTGAAAAGAACTGAAGGACTAGGATATGTGCATACTAAGCACAAAGGAAAGAAGAAGAAATATGTAGATTTACCTAGTAACAAGGTTTGCACATTCTGTGGTAAAACTAGACACTGTGTAGATAACTGCATAAGGAAGCAAAATGCCCATAAAAGTAATGTAAAACAAGTATGGATTAAGAAAGATGAAAAGGCTTTCACTTCCTCTTCAAAGGAACCCGAGGAAAACCGGGTTCCTCATACTAACCCTTAAGTTCTTTTGCAGATCCTAGTGAGGGGGAACAACACATGGTACCTCGACAGTGGTTGTTCTAAGCATATGACAGGAGATGAATCCAAGTTTCTCTCACTAGAGGCCTATATTGGTGGAACTGTGACTTTCGGAGACAATAAGAAAGGTGAAATCCTAGCCAAAGGTAAAGTTGGTAAGTCCAGTTCTCACTGTATCGATAATGTATTTTTAGTCGAGGGTCTTAAACATAATCTACTAAGTATATCACAATTTTGTGACAAGGGTAACACAGTAAAATTTACCACCGAAAATTGTCACATCATCAACAACCACACTGGGTTAATTATTCTTGAAGGAAACAAGAGAGGGAACACTTATATAGTGGATCTCAACACTGTTCCAAGYAACAATCTGACCTGTCTCAGTGTGATTGAGGATGACGCTTTAATCTGGCACAAAAGATTTGGACACGCGAGTCTCTCTCTTATGAACAAGCTTAACTCACAGAACTTGGTAGTTGGTCTTCCAAATGTCAAGTTCCCTAATCAATTCATGTGCGATGCTTGTGTAAGGGGGAAGCAAATAAGGTCATCTTTTCAAAGTAAAAATATGATAACAACAAAGCAACCTTAATTTAGAGTTAATTCACATTGATTTGTGTGGACCAATGAGAACTCAAAGCCGAAGTGGTAAGAGATATGTATTAGTAATCGTTGATGACTACTCGAGGTTCACTTGGGTGATCTTCTTAACAAGCAAAGATGATACTTTTGATGAGTTTGTTGCGTTTGCTAAAAAGATCCAGAAAACAAGTGGATTTCAAATAGTTCACATCAGGTCTGATCATGGAATTGAATTTGAAAATCATAAGTTTGATGAGTTTTGCAGGGAAACAGGTATGAGCCATAATCTTACTGCTCCTAGAACCCCACAACAAAAWGGAGTTGTTGAAAGGAAAAACAGAACCTTGGAGGACATGGCTAGAACTATGTTAATAGCCAGTGGTCTTGCCAGGACCTTTTGGGCATAAGCAATCAACACTGCCTGCTATATCATCAATAGAGTTATGCTTAGACTTATGGTCAAGAAAACACCATATGAACTATTGAAAGGTAGAAAACCTAACATATCACACTTTAGAACTTTTGGATGCAGGTGCTTTCACAACAAGAAAATTGGCTTCGGCCGACCACGATTACCGACCGAAAATCGGTCGGTAATAGAGGTTACCGACCAATTTTCGGTCGGTAAGGGGTGTCGGAAACACAATAGTCGGTAATCCAAAACTTACCGACCGATTATCGGTCGGTAAGGGTTTACCGACCGATTATCGGTCGGTAAGGGTTTACCGACCGATTACCGACCGATTACCGACCGAAAACATCCGACCATTTTTTGGAGGGAAAACTTGGTTTACCGACCGATTTTACGGTCGATATACCGACCGATTTGAAATCGGTCGATATACCGACCGAAAAATCGGTCGGTAAATCAAGTTTTCCCTCCAAAAAATGGGNTTCTGATTGTTGTGTTGTTTGTTGTATTTTAAGTAAGGTAATTCCTAATTAAATACTTGGATACAAGTATGGATGAAGAATGAAGGAATTTTTTTTCCATGGGTGGCGGGAGGGGAAGCTAAAGTAACYACTCAGACTGCGCATGGAGTCCAATTGGTAAGGCATTGGTTTTTGGAGTGGAACAAGTGCCTTCAATGTTAAAATAAATAGGTTTCTTCAATAACTTTTTTTAATTTGTTAAGAACAGTTTTATGGGACTCCATTTTTTTGTATAGGCAGTTTTATGCACTTTAGTACTTGGTATTTGTAATTTTGGGATGTACGTATAACTTTGTATTTGTAATTTTGGAATGCATAATACAATATATTTTTTCGATTTCGTATGTATTTTGTCATTATTATATTTCAAATATGTATTACAAGTCACGCTGGCCAGCTTACATAATGAGATGTAAGTGGGGCCAGCTTTATTTTTTTTTAAAAAATTATTAACCAAAGAGACCGGCTATGTGTCATAACAGGTCTCTTAGGTGGACAAAAGAGATCGGTGTTTTGCCTAAAACCGGTCTCTTAAATTGAACTCAAAGAGACCGGTATTTATCAACACCGGTCTCTTTGCTTGCTTTAAGAGACCGCAATTATTAACCAGTCTCTTCACCTAAGAGCCCTATGAGCTAGATACCGGTTATTATGCGGTCTCTTTGCCCCTTTTTAACCGGTCTCTTTGCCCTTTTTTGTAGTAGTGCATCTTATGTCGTTCAGGGGCAAAACGTCGTCGCTTTTGCTTGATCGACTTATGTTTCGAGTCGACACTTAGCTTATGGGTTATGACCTCCGGACTTATTCTTATCATGTCCTCATGACTCCAGGCAAAACAATCCATATGTAACTTTAGAAATTCAAGTAGCTCAGAACGTACCTTGGGGTCCAGACATTATCCAACTTTGACCTTTATATCGGGCTTCGACGGATCCAAGGCGATTTCCCCGGCTTCATTTTTACACATCCGTCTATACCATGGATCTCCTTGGTGCTCTGTAATTGCTATGCTATCGGCTGACTTCTCGCGGGCTTTAATGCTTCCATGTAGCACTCCTTTGCCAATCTCTGGTCTCCCTTGATTTCTTGGACTCCCCACTCGGATGGGAACTTCACCGACTGGTGCAAAGTTGATGGGATGGCTCACATCTTATGTATCCACGGGGTACCTAGAATCATATTGTAGGCAGATAGTTCATAAAGGACGTCGAACTTTACTTGGACGTTGACCCCTTTGGCACACACAGGCAGATATATGATGCCTGCCGTCTCCCTGATTTCCCCACTGAAACCAACCAATGTCGTCGTTTTCCTGGTTATGTCGAAGTCCCCTATTCCCATATTTCTCAAGGACACCATAGTGATGATGCTGGCACTGCTTCCATTGTCAACCAGGACACGTCGAACCAGGCAATTCCCAACTCTGATTGAGATAATTAAGCCATCATGATTTTCGTCCACTAACGAAGAAGATCGAAGAAGATCGGTTGTCTCTTCCAATCCTCGTCCTGGACCCTCGAGACTTGAATAACTCCTTGGTGGTCCTTCTACTCTTTGACTCTCCTTTTCGCCGCTGAGTATGTCAGTCCACAGATGTCCAACCCTCCTGAAATAAAATTTACTACCTTCGCCGGAGGTGGGGACTTGGGCCGCTCAGGTCTTGACGTCTTTCCTTCGAGCAATGCCTTCGTCTTTTTGATCACTATGTCTTTAAGGAACCCGTGCTTCAACAAGTATGCCGCTTCTTTCCTAAGGGCGATGCAATCTTCCATCCAATGGCCAATGTCGGAATGGAATACGCACCACTTGTTTGGATCCCTCTGATTGGCCGACTTGTCCGTCTTCCTAGACAACCTTACCCTAGACCCCATGGCCTCGTGTTTGTCAACCAATTTTTCTACATTGACACTGAAATAGTACTCCTCGATCCTTGATGGCAACTCTTGCTGTTGATCTCGGACTTCAAGTGCGTTAGCCCTTGGTTGCTCGCCCTCAAGCTTCGGGTAGGGCCTCTAACGGTCATCCCTCCTTCGCGGAATAAACGTTCGCCGACTAAAATCCGCATTCTTTCTATTTGCCTCCATGTCCTCCTCCAGCCTTAGGTAGGCCAGTGCCTTGGACTACACGTTAAAAGAACATCGAGTGGTGGTACTTCATCAGTTCCTTGTATAGATCCGACTCTGAGGGGAATTCTCGTTGAAATGCTTCGACAACGGTCGGGGTATCCGACGACACGATCTCTGTTTTCTCCTTCAGGAAACGTTCAAGGTAACCACACAGGGTCTCGTCCTGTCTTTACATGATCCGGTATAGGTTCCCCGTTTGCTTTCTAACCTTTTGACTGTTGGCAAACTGTGCATTGAAGACGTCAACCAGCTCTGTGAACGTTAAGATGCTTCGATTAGGGAGATTTATGAACCATTGTAGAGTAGGCCCGATCAACGTCGAACCGAACCCCTTACACAAACTTGCTTTCCTAAGTCCATGTGGTATTGGGGCCATCATCATCCTCTGCTTGTAATGATTGACATGATCTGTCGGGTCGCTGATCTCATCATACAACCTCATTGACGGAACGACGCACTTCTTAGGGATTTCTGCTAGTGCGATGTGATCTGTAAAAGGTGAGTCAGCATAACTTTCCGGGGCCGCCCTCTCCATTGGCGGTGGGATACCTGGCACCTTTGCCATTGACTCCTTTAAGAGTGCTAGCTCTCTTTCGAGGTTTGTCACTCGCCTCTGCTCTGGTGTCATTTCCTCTAGGGTAGGTTGGATGGTATGTCCCATCGGACCCAGAAATGGCATCGGAGCCTAAAATGGAACTTGCATTAGGGTTTGCGCCGGAGCCTGCATCGTCGGTCGAAGCGGCGAGGCCTGTGTCGCCTGTCCCCAAACTGGGGTCGTGAATGCCCCTAGGGGCACGACCGTGACCCTAGGCGACGACATGCTGAACATTGCCTGCCCGCTGGCCCCACTTTTCGGAGCGTTAGGACGAGTCGCCGGATCCATGGGTATGATCGGCACTCCAAACGCTGAGGTTATTCGGCTTGTGGGCGTCCAAGTCATTCCAAACACCGATGACGATGGCGCTGTCATTGGCGTAGACGTCGTCGACCTTCCTAGTCCCAAGCCTAGGTCAAGATCGATCGGACTACTCCACGTCCCTGACGACAAGGGTGCCGTGACGTGTACCATGTCCAAATGCGTCACGACTGAAGATGCTTCTTGACGCTGACCCATGCCGTCGTTGGCAATGGAGAAAGCTGAGGCTACCTGGGATCGCAACGCATCATTCTCACGCTGCAGCAATGCGAACTTTTCATTCGTCTATGCACGCAAGGCCTCAATCTCATTAAGGATCGAAGGATGAACATCATTCTTGTCCATGATCAGGGCTCGTAAGTTGTGTCTTTCTAGGTGTGTTGTTTGTAGAAACGACTAAAGTCAAGCCCCACGGTGGGTGATAAGTGCCAAAAATGATCACATTTAGGCACTTATTTTTTCCTTATTTTGGCCATTATGTGTGTTTTCGATATCATTTCACTAACCTTTTGGTTAGATTTCCACTTTGTTTAAGTTTTGCAAGGCTTTGCTGGTTTTTAGTGGATTTTATAGGTTTTTCTTTAGTTTACTCTCCTTTTCTATATTTGTACACTAAATTGCAAGCTTTGTGAGTATTTTGCAAGTTTCCTGGATCTTCACATGTTGGTTTTGAGCTTTCCAACTTGTTGGTTTGCTTGTGGTTGCTTTGGTTGAGCCTTAAGGCACTTGAACGTTTGCTCTAACATCTTCTTTGAGCCATATCGTTTTTTATAATTTGAATTTGAAGGTGATACTATTTGCAGGGGAAAGTAGACTTCGAGAGTTTTCCAACGGTATATTACAAGCTGCAATTCAATCATCGAGCAAGAAGTTATGGCCGTTCGAAGTTGAGCAATTCAGCTAGGTTTTTGCACGCGCGTCCCCATTTTGCCCGCGCGTGACTGCACGCGCCTGCAGGAAGGCCTCCACTTCCAGAAAGCTTTTAGGTGCGGCCGCGCATCCTTGGGGTTGCACGCGCGTCTGCACTCGCGTCCCAAGTCGGCATGGGCCTCTGCCCGCGTGTCTCGTTTGGCCTGCACAACCACCCTTCACTTCCAGAATCATTTTAGGCGCGCACGCACGTCCTGTGCCTGCTTGCGCCCCCGCACGCGCGTCTGCATGTGCCTACAGAATTTCCAAAACGCTTTTAGGCGCGTCCGCGCCTCTTTTGCCCCACACGCGCATCCACCCTCGCACGCGCGTCCGCACGCGCCTACGTGTCACCACCTGGACGTTGACTCATGCTTGTTGACTTGACTTGGAGGGAGCTTTGAAGCACATGTGTAAATTAGTAATGGCAAACATGTAATTTGATGAGCTTGTATTTTAGGCTTTGTATATATAGTTTTAGGAGAGGGAAACTAAGTAGATTAGAATATAGAATAGAACAAGTAGAATAGAGAGTAGAATTCAGATTTCTTTTCATCTTCTTCTTCTTCCTTCAATCCACTATTAGAGAGTAGCTTCAAGTTCTTCAATTTTCCCTAGTTTTTTCATTTCTTGTTCAAATTTTACAATTCTTATATGCTTTTGACCTAAAATTTCGAGGTAATTCCATTTCTTTACTTAGTTTTCAGTTTTATTGTTGTTTGTTCTTAGTTTTGTATGATTTCCGTCTCTGCAAGTTTTTGTGGGTATTATTGATACTTGTGCTTCTGAGTTCTTTTGCTTCTAGATTGTTTCCCCTTGTATTTTCGAAGATTTTGGTTATAGTTTTGCTTGTTTTGGAGTAGTTTTGAGTAGTTTTCTTTGATACCCTTTTGTTGTTGCAATTCCTTGCTTTAATGGCTTCTTGTTCATGTTTTTCCTTTGTTTTTCTTGCTATTCAAGTTGTAATCATGTTGTGTGAGTAGTGTAGTAGCTTAGGAGAGCTAGTTGTGCTTTCTACAATCTTACAATGCCAAGATGATATAATTTGTTCTCTCCAATCACCATATTTGCCTTGAATTGTGATTTCTCATGCCTTATTGCTTTGGATTTGGCAACCCATTGTTTGTGAGGTGAGAGGTGCTTGATTCAACCCTTTGCAAGGGATTGTGAGGTTTGACTTGGGCATTGGTTTGATTCTTGATTGCTCAATTATAGTAAGAGCTTGAGGGGACTTGGGTTTGAACTTGGATTGAGAGGGTTAATTGACTTGGGAGATGATGTTAATCATATTTCTAAACCATGATTGCAATCACCCTTTTGTTGGAGATGAACACACTCTTTGATTGGCATTTCCCTTAACTATAGTCTATAGAAGGTGACACTAGTTACTCCTAGGTGTTTAGAGTATTTGATTTTCCCAAAGCTTATTTCAAGAGTTTGCATTAGTTAGTCTTAATTCAATTTCCCCCTTTCAAAGTATGTTTACTTGCCAAGCTAGTTTAGTTAGGATTTAGACACTTTTTGTTACCTTCCCAGTGGATCGACCCCTTACTTACTACTATACTTGAGTATAGTTAGTGGTATCCGATTATAAATTGTATTTTGAGAGTGTCCGGTTCGGTTTTCACTCAACGACCCTAGCCGGCACCCATCAGTGGGTGCCAAAATGTTTAAGCAAAAATAGTCTAAATGTGAAGAACTAGAGTATAACAACTGAAATCAAGACGAATGAATCTAAGTAAAGAATTTGATGGATTTAGATAGCAAAGAATTCGTATTATCTTAGTATAAAGTTTGTAACACATATGTATATTACAATTTCCTACGCAACTTATACATGTACACGAAATACGGCCGTTATCTTTCTTTATTTCATCTCCTTGATTTGCGCGCTTCAATGACTGATCCAATCTTGATTACCAACGGCTTATAACGTCTAAGCTGCATTCATTTGGTCCCTCAATGGCTGTTGACTTCTTTTCTGGCTTTGACCCTCATCTTTGAATGGGCTTACTATGTAGTTAGGCTCAACACTCTCTGGACTTGACTCGAATTTTTGGGCCTGATAATTCGTGGTCCAACAAATACTCAAACAATATAAAGCAATAAACAAAGGCACACCAAATTTAATGAGGTTCATCCAACCCTGGGCTATGTCCTCCTATCTACCCTAGTTACTTTTACTAATTCTACACTCTCAATGTATATGAACTCTCTCTCTCTCTCTCTCAACCAAGTAAAACAACACACCCCAACACACACCAACACAACACACAACAACCACACACCACAACAACACACACACCACTCACAACCCCACCACAACAACACCACACACACACACACAAACACAATGACACTCTACACTCAACTCAAGTGTGCTAACTTCGCACTTGAACTCACAAGCAATCGCAACTGAACTCACAATTGCTACCCAATCACCAACCCCTTCGTTAGTGATTCAACTCAATTCAATCTCTCTAAATTACTCACTTGATGAGTTTACAAGAATATAAAAATCGCTCAATATGTGTGCACTCGTGTGAGTGAATAATGCTTGCTTGATCTTAGACTAAGGCCTTTTCCTTCTCTCAATGATAACTCTTTCATGAACGTGGAGAGAGGTATGCAACGTGAGAATGCATGCACTGAATATTTATAGCCAAAGGTTTAGTAATTACTTATTGTCGAAAACCCTAAATATGCAAAATACTCATACGAATATTCTTACATATTTTACGAAAGTCACACAAGATATTATTTCATACTTGATAAAATAATATCTCGTGTTGCCTTAATTCCTACACAAGTAGTTACCAAATATCCTGAACATAAATTCTCACCAGATCATCTTGAAGTTTCCAAAAATACGTTTTAAGAAAACTTTTCAAAAATCTTTTCTTACTCGACAAGATGATCTGTATTGTGAAAACAGTAGAACTGTTTTCCCAACTGGTAGTGTCAAAGCCAGCTGACCGACTAGTCTAGTTGTCTTTACGTATGCTATCTATTGGATCTAACTTGTTCTTATGCAGGGAATAGTTGAATGAACATTGTTCCATGTACTGGTGGGAACCAGTAGGAACTGTATCGTTGACTGCTATAATGAAAAGCAGTCTTATGCTCTTTATTGTACATTAACCATGTGAAGGTTATGTGATACTCAAGAAGGGGGGGGGGGGGAATTGAGTATAGTTAATGATAACCAATTTTTCTTCWTTTGCTTTCGGACTTAGAATGAGGAACCAGTTGGGCTGGTTCCTGTACGCAGCAGAATATAAGTAAAGCAATAAAGAACACACAGTATTTAATGAGGTTCACCCAACTCTGGGCTACGTTTTCCTATCCTAAGTTCTTTTATTAATCTACTCCGAAAAACAAAGAACTCGCTCACTCTACTGTTCCCTACTCTGGGAACCAGCACACCCCACACTCAACTCTGAATGTGCACTCGACTCACACTCGTAAGTCCAAAGTTGTGTTTGAACTCACAAACACTCACCAGGCCTTCAACCCCTCTATTGAATGCCTTTACAATAGCAATTTTCTCTTTTATGAATGACTTCTTAAAAGCCAAAAAAGAGAATGATTAAGCTCGTCTAATGCTCTTGTGTGACTCAAGGTAATGATCTTTGTGCTTTGTGTTTTTCTCTCAAATAACTCTAAACTCTTTTAATCCGTGAGAGAGATATAGAATGTGGAAGCATAGATGAGTATTTATATGTATATTGATTTAAACCCTAGTTTCCATAAATCTATACTTGTCAAACAAGGCAAGATTAGATTTATGGAAAGTATTTATCTTGTTCGATTTTATCCTAAGGAATTAATCGAACAAGATATATACTCCAAGGTTTAAGGCAATATACACATATT